>SNQJ01S0031263.1:84218-100101 GCA_010110895.2 Picea sitchensis | reverse complement strand
TATTATTTAAATAATAAAGTTATTGGAGAACTTACTAATTGTGGAAAGTGGTTAAGTTATGTGGACAAGTAGTTAGAAGTGGGTTAGCCCTAAAATAAGGAAAGTGGGTTAAGATATTTAGAAGGTAACCCCTTGAGGAAGCTAACCCACTTCATTTAATTACACTTAAGCATATTGAATATCTATTGTTGTGTAAGGCTTATTGTATGTACTGATTGATACATCTGAATTTGCGAAAGTTTGAGGTAGCACGAAGGGTTGAAGGTGAAAGTTTCAGAATTACAACCAATACTAAAAACCCCTAAGTTCTGAGGTGTACGTAGGCTAAAAATGCAATAGGGTGTGTACATACGTGGGCTAGCAGTGTATTAGGGTGCGTACATGAGAGTAAATCCATATAAAATTGAGAAGATGCAGGTGCCAAGTCTCTAGATTCTGAGAGCAAGTTCCCAGGAAGGTATATAATGCTTAGATACATCATATCTATCCATTGGTTCAAAAGGTATGTCTTATTTCTATGAGTAGTTGGATTTTTATGTATGCATGAGAAATGGTTATGGAGACTTGAGGATTCTCCCTAGAGAGACTAGTGGCTGCATGGGATATTCTGTATAAGTCAGATATACCTAAATACAATGTTGGTATAGTCAAGATTTATCATTGATACTTCTTGTTAGAGTTGAGGCACATATTTCATTTCTTGGCATATGGATAAAGTTTTATTTTGGTACATGGTTAAGAGATTGTATTTATGAAGTGGTTCATGCATTGAGAGGTTGAATATCAGAAAGGGTTTGATGTCTAGGTCATGTGAGGGTTATTATACTTGTTTATGATTACACACACTTGTTTGGCACATGAATAGAGAGAGATATATAGTCTTTGAGTAAAGGTTATGTATGAGGATGCATGCACAGTGTACAGTTACGGTATGTATATAGTGACAGGTTACAGATCTTGTGAAAGAAGTTACAGAGGGTCAGAATTTTTTAGAAGATAGAAATCCCTAGTTTTAGAAGGCATACATAGGCTACATAACATATATCTCATGTACATACACGGTCTACATAACATATAGGGCGCGTACATATGCATTTTGCAGAACTACAAGTCACGTATATGTTGTATTTGGTTGTACATGTTCAACTTGGGTATAGATTGATTGCACGAAAGTAGTGGAGGTTGGCTACAAGTCAGTGGTATAGGTTATTACAGTGGTATATCTCACAGTGATAGTGTGATAGTGGCTCCATAATTCTACTTCTACGTCAGGGCAGTTGGACAAGGCAAGGGAAGGTGGTTGTAGCTACCTTCTAATTGTATCTATAGGACATAGGGGGTTGTCGCCTCCTTCTAGTTGTATCCAGAGAATTGAGGAGTTGGATATTCCCTCGGGTTGTATCCTGCAAAGATAAGGGGTTGGAGCCTCATTCTAGTTGCAGTTGTAAAACAAAGGAAGTTTGTGCTTCCAATGAATGTAATTATTAAAGACATATAAGAAAAAGAATTATGTGGTTTTCTCCCACTTTGGGTTTCCACGTAAAAACACTGGTGTACTGTGTATGTGTATGATTTCTCATTTGTTCATTGTTTATTTACTCTGCAACTATTGGATGATAATGCTACATTGATATAACACTAGCATTTTATGGTTAAAAAATATTACATTTCTTTATTACTGATTCACCCCACCCTCTTAGTAATCCCACAATTGGTATGAGAGAAGGTTCCTTCATGGAACAGTTTAACCACTGGAAGGAGATCATGGATTAATCTGAGAATGGAGTACCAATGTTCAAGGGTCATAATGGTTTAAAGTGTGGTATGTGGAGTGGAAGGACGAAAGTATTTTTACAGGCACAGGGGTATTATATTTGGCTATCAGTCGTTACAAGATATGATAGTTCAAAAAGGGAAAAAGATGCAGCCAAGAAGGAATTGAAGAAGAATAACAAAATAGCAATGGATTTCATCTAGGAAGGATTACCTAATCCGGTAAGAGAAAAGGTTGGTAAATGTTCATCATCCAAAGAACTCTGGGGTACGTTACATGATATATATTCTTCACCCATGGCAGATTCAAAAAACGCCAAAGAAGATCTAGGTTCAGATCAAGAATAAATATGTTCACCATGTCAACTAGATTCAAAAGATTAAGAGTACATAGTCGACAGAGGTATGTTGTTTTTTTTTAATTGTGAAAAATGCGGACATCCTGAAATAGAATTCCATGTGAGAATTTTTTTTTTGAAAAGGAAGACAATTATGAAGAAGAATTGATCAGTGCTTTAGATGAACTAAGAAAAGAAAGAGAAGAAAACAAGTGACACAAGAAGGAATTGATGAAACAAAAGGAAAGTTCTCATGTTTTTGAAGAATCCCAACAGGTAATCAAGAACATAAGAACTCAGCTAAAAGATGCCAGAAATATTGAAGGAAATCTTAAAGATAAAAAAAAGTATCTGGAAGCCAACATAGAAGCACAAAAGGAAGAAGCAGAAATGAGAGAGAAGATATTGACTGATCATCTCAAGGAAATAACTAATGATCTAAACCATCTTCAGTCAGAGTTTGATCAAGAAGAGAAAGTATATGAAGAAGAAATAATCACATTAAAAATTCATCTTGAAGAAGTGAAGAGAACAGAAGAAGTCATGGAGTCTCAGATATTAAAGAAAGAAGAAGAGGATGAAAAACTTGAAGAAGAATTTGTCACATTGAGAAGTGAAATCATCAAGATAAAAAGTAACGTTTAAGAGACATAAACATCCATATCAGTTGTAGAGAATGAAGAGAAGCACTCTAGGATTCTAGAAAATAAGAATGAAGAAAAGAGAAAGAGCTAGGAAGAAATACTTAAAGGAAGGAATCATGGTCAACCAGAATCTAAAAAAACTATTAAAGATACATCTTCAAGAATACCATCCATGTTCAAGCCACAAAGAGGCTTCAATCATGATCATGACCAGTCAAGGATGAAATTTAGAAGGACTACACCACAAAGAATATTATTCACTCCCAGGTATGCAAATTTATTTTATGGTAATTGTTTTTATTGTACTAAATTTGGACATAAGGTTGCAGATTGCATGGATTTTAAAAGAAGTGTTCAAGAAAGAAATGACTATGTGGCCCCATGTAACATTGAATGTTACAAATGTCATAATTATGGACATAAAAATAGTGATTGTAGAAGCATGATAGATACTTCCATGAAAGATAAAATTGATTTCAGATATAAGAAAGTATGGATAAGAAAATAGGAAGAACAAGTGAACAAATACTAGGTCCTAGAGATCACAAGATTGGGAATAAAATGAGATGACGAAAATTCTACAGATAAAAAGAAAGATGCCAGATACAGAAAGGTTTGGAAAATAACTGAAAGAAAATAAGGACAGGTAAATAAGGAACAAGTTCAAGATATTGTACATTCAGGAATTGTAGTGAAAGATGAATCCACAGACAGAAAGAAAGGAGTCAGAGCTTAAAGAGATGATGAATCTACCAATGAACATGATGATGAATACACATCAGAGTGGGAATTGTTCTAAGCCATCCAAATTAGAGATTCCTAGGTAATATGAATAATAAGACACTGGGAGTCTATGCGATAGTTGTGACAGACCAAAGAAACATCCTTCGAGAAACTTACAGAGTTTGAGTAGACAAATCCATAGCAGTCAATAGTGCAATAGAGTGTTGGACAGTATGGACATAGATGGATTCGTAAGAACACTTAGCAGGTTTGGATAGATATATCATAGTGGATGATATCATGGATTCATAGATTTGTTTAGAGAGTGGTTCAAACACAAAGGAAGCAGTTAGAGAAATGCCCCAGATCACGAAACCAACCAACACTTTATGCAAGAATTATCAACAAGGAAAGAAAACAAATTCCAGGTTCAAATAAAAGGAATATTAGATGACAAGACCACTATAAATTTTGCATATTGATCTAGTTGGACCAACTACAACAAAGGGTTTAAAAGGAATAAGTTAGAATCTTTTGAAAAATTCAAGGTATACAAGGAAATGGTTGAAAATGAAATGGATTCAAAAATCAAATGTTTGAGCTTTGATAATGGAGGAGAGTTTACTTCAAAGGAATTTATGGAATTCTATAGCAAGCATGGAATAAAAAGGCAATTCTTTGTTTCTAGGATACCTCAACAGAATGGAGTTGTTGAAAGAAAGAACAAGAAAATACAGGAAATGGCTCGAAAAATGCTAATGGATTCCAAATTGACATATATTTTTTGGACACATGAAGTGCATACAACAATTCGCATTCAAGACAGAGTAATGCTCAAAAACTACAATGAAAAAACTCCCTACAATCTATGGAAAGGAATACTAGAAAATGTGAAGCACTTCAGATTATTTGGAAGAAAATGTTACTTCAAAAGAGAAGATAGAAGAATGGGAAAGTTTGACTCTCGTGTGGACAAAGGATTACTTTTTGGTTACTTAAGTACAAGGAAAGAATTCAAGTGTTACAACCTGAGGTTGAACAAAGTTGTGGAAAGCATCAATGTATCAATTGATGAAACAGGTGGACAAGAATTAAAGGAAGAAGAAAATGAATCAATGGAACAACTTTATAAAGAAGAAGAAGAATATGAAAAAGAAGTAGAAAGGTAAGTTAAAGAGGATTAGACGGAAGTAGAATATCAAGTTCATATAGTGCCTCCAAAGACACCTAGCAAACAAGTACAGAAGAATCATCCTTCAGATCATATTATCGAAAACAAGGATGTATGAGTTGAGACTAGAAGAAGAATCTCTTCAGTAGAACAAACACACCTAGCACTCTTATCTACGAGTGAACCAAACCATTTTGAAGAGGCCAACAAGGATGAATTCTGGAATAAGGACATGGATGAAGAATTGGATCAAATAGAGAAGAATTAAACTTGGGAATTTGTTCCAAGACCAAAGAATAAGAATGTGATTGGCACAAAGTGGGTTTTCAAAAATAAATTGAATGAAGATGGACAGGTTACAAGGAACAAAGCTAGATTGGTATGTAAAGGATACACACGGGTTGAAGGAATCGTCTTTGAAGAGACATTTTCCCCAGTTGCCAGAATGGAAGCAAACTGATTTCTTTTAGCTTATGCATGCTCCAATAATATTAAAGTGTATCATATGGACGTGAAATTAGCTTTTATTAATGGGGAACTTGAAGAATACGTCTACATTGAACAACCAGAAGGATTTCAGTTGTCAGAGAACGTTGATTATGTGTGCAAATTGAGGAAGGCCTTGTATAGTCTAAAACATGCTTCTAGATCATTGTACTCTAGACTGGATAAATATCTATAGCACGTAGGGTTTAGAAAATGAAGTACAAAAAGTAACCTCTACATCAAGGTAACTTGAGATAGTATTTTATTAATTGAATTTTATGTTGATGATATTATTTTTGGAAGTAATGATGACAGGTTAAGCCAAGAATTTGCAAAGGATATGCAAAATGAATTTGAAATTTCATTACTCAGAGAACTATCCTTCTTTCTGGGTCTTAATATACGTCAAATAAACCAAGGAATTTTTATTTCTCAAACTAAGTATATCAGAGAAATGCTAAAGAGGTTCAGAATGGAATATTGCAAACCAGTTACTACTCCTATGAAAACCAGTTGAAAATTGAGCAAAGATGATGATTCAAAGTCTACATACCAGAGGCAATACATGTTAATGATTGGTATCTTAATATATGTGATAAAATCCATACCATATTTAATGCATGCAGTTGGACAGGTGGAAGGATTTCAAGAAGCACCAACGGAATCACATGTCTTAGAAATGAAGAGGATTTTCAGATATCTCAAAGGAACATAAGAGTTTGGATTATGGTATCCAAAAGGAAATGATCTATTACTTATTTCCTACACAAATGCATATTGAGAAGGTTTCATTGATGACCGACAAAGAACCAGTGGAGCAACATTCTACTTGGGTGAGTTTTTAGTGTCATGGATAAGAAAGAAACAATCATCAGTATATGTATCTACAACTGAGGAAGATTATATTGCAGAAGCATGATGTTGTACACAGGTTCTATGGATGAAAAAAACTTTGATAGATATAAAGGTTGAGTATGATGAGCCCATTCCAATCTATTGTGATAATACGAGTGGCATCAGTATCTCAAAGAACCCGTTGATGCACTCAAAGAAAAAGAACATTCCAATGAAGTATCACTTTCTACAGGAACAAGTTGCAAAGAAGAACATCAGATTTGAATATGTGGGAACAAAAGAACAAGTGGAAGACATCTTTACAAAACAACTTCCATGGGAAGCCTTTGAGTATCTCCACGAGAGACTCAAAGTAATTTCTACTCCAAATGAATGCTTTTGAATGCTTATATTATATTTCTTAGATGTAAATGGGTAAGCACCATAAAGAGGACAGTTCATGTTGGGAGATTAGTTTCAGGAAGATTTCAGTCAGAGGGAGTATCCCCAAGGACACTTTAGTTAGGGGGAGAAGATCCATATGGAAATATACCTTTTCCATTCATGACAAAGGGGGAGAGATTTATCATATGTAGAGCATAGAGGCATGGTTCCAAGGGGAGTGATGGTCACAAGGGGAGCATGAGTGATATGAATTTATTATTGCATGATATGAATTCAGTATTGCATTAGAGTATTTCCATCAATGACAAAGGGGGATATTGTTGATTAATTCGGTTGGTTGTCATTGATGTCAACCCTTGAACAAAGTCCAATAGAGAATTATGATAGCACAAAGGTTTGGGCAATGGATCCAATTTTGTTTGATGGTTAAAGGTATGTGTTTTGGTATATTTGTAGGCAATACTATTCTATTTGGATAGTACATGTCATGCCATTTCCGTTGGTATGTGGAACGTCACATAAATCCTCACGGTTAGAGAGTTATGGCCATGTGAAGTTGGAGAACCTTCATGAGTAATCTAGAAGCCCCAAAAGGTCAAAGTAGTCAAAGTGGTTGCAAAGAAGAAATTATTTAAATAATAAAGTTAAGTGATGAGTGTAATATAAGTCAAAGTGGATGCAAAATAAATTATTTAAATAATAAAGTTAATGGAGAACTTACTAATTGTGGAAAGTGGTTAAGTTAATTGGACAAGTGGTTAGAAGTGGGTTAGCCCTAAAATAAGGAAAGTGGGTTAATATAGTTAGAATATAACCACTTGAGGAAGCTACATGAAAGTATAAATAAGAGGCAAGGGTCTCTCATTTAATTACACTTGAGCATATTGAATATCTATTGTTGTGTAAGGCTTATTGCAAGTACTCATTGATGCATCTGAAGTTGCGAAAGTCTGAGGTAGCACGAAGGGTTGATGGCAAAAGTTTTAGAATTACACTGAATACTAAAACCCCTACGTTTTCAGGTGTACACAGGCTAACAATGCAATAGGGCACGTACATACACGGGTTGGCAGTGTATTAGGGTGCGTACATGAGAGTAAAGCCATAGAAACTTGAGAAGATGAATATGCCAAGTCTCTAGTTTCTGAGAGAAAGTTCCCAGGAAGGTCTATAGTCCTCAGATACATCATATCTATCCATGGGTTGAAAAGGTATGTCTTGTTTATATGAGTAGTTGGATTTTGATGTATGCATGAGAAATGGTTGTGGAGATTTGAGGATTCTCCCTAGAGAGACTAGTGACTATATGGGATGTTATGTATAAGTCATATCTAGAGAAACACAATGCTGGTATAATCAATAGTTATCATTGATACTTCTTATTAGAGTTGAGGCACATCTTGTATTTCTTGGCATATGGCTAAAGTTTTTTGTGGTACATGGTTGAGATCTTGTATTTATGAAGTGGTTGATGCATTGAGAGGTTGAATATCAAAAAGGGTTTGATGTCTAGATCATGTGCGGGTTATTTTACTTGTTTATGATTACACACACTTTTTTGGAACATGATTAGAGAGAGATATAGAGTCTTTTAGTAAAGGTTATGTATGAGGGTTCATGCACAGTGTATAGTTACAGTCTAGATATATCGACAAGTTACAGATCTATGTGAAAGAAGTTGTAGAGGGTCAAAAGTTTTCAGAAGAAATAAAACCCTAGTTTCAGAAGGCATACATAGGCTGCATAATATAGGTCATGTAAATACACGGGTTGCATAACATATAGGGTGGTAGATACACATGCTGCAGAACTATAGGTCACATGTCTGTTGTATTTGATTGATACAAATTTAGTTCAGGTACAAATTGATTGCAGGGAAGTAGTACTAGTTGGTTGCAAGTTAGTGGTATAGATTGTTATAGTGGTATATCTCATAGTTATAGTGTGACAGTGGTTTCATCATTCTACTTCTACGTCGGGGTGGTTGTACGGGGCAAGGATAGGTGGTTGTAGACACATTCCGATTGTAGCCTCTTTCTGGTTGTAGCTAGAGAACTGGGGACTTGGAACTTCCCTCAGGTTGTAGCTTGAGAAACTAGGGGGTGGAGCCTCCTTCTAGTTGAAGTTGGAAAACAAAGGAAGTTGGTGCTTCCAATGAATGCAATTCTTAAATACATATAAGAAAATACATTATGTGGGTTTCTCCCACTTTGGGTTTCCATGTAAAAACACTATTGTATTGTGTATGTGTATGATTTCTCATTTGTTCAATTTTTATTTACTCTCCACCTATTGGATGATAATTCTACATTGATATAACATTTGAATGTTATGGTTAAAAAGGATTACATTGCTCTATTATTGATTCATCCCCCCTTCCCTCAGTAATGAAACATACTTGGATTATTAAAGAACACATGAAGATCATGAGGCATGGTTGGTTGACTCAAGTGAATCTTTTCATATGACTACCAAGAGGGAGTGGTTCTGTGAATATGAAAAGTATGATGGCGGTAATGTTTTCCTAGGTGATGACTTGACAACCGAAATCATGGGTCAAGTAAAATTAAAGTTGAGGCTCATATATGGAAGGATTCTAACACTACCTAATTTTTTTCACATCCTATGATTGGACATAAATTTTATTTTTGTAATAAAAATGGATGATGCAGGGGTAAAAACAATATTTTTAAAGGAAACCTGCGAGATGGTTCAAGGAGCAATAGTGCCACTGAAGGGAGTTCTGATTGGAACTTTGTATAAAATTAAAGGAAGAACTACTAGTGATGGGTGTAATAGTTCCATTGGTACTGATATTGGAGTTGAAGAAGAAAGAAATCTTATAGTATCTGGATAAAAAATTATGTTGTGGCATCAAAGACTGGGGCATATCGAAGAGAAGGGTCTTCGACTACTACACAGTAAAAGTATGGTTGAAGGTATGTCTAAATTTTCTCTAGATTTTGATTTCTGTTAAAATTGTGTATATGTGAAGCAAAATTAGGTAAGATTAATGTCTGGTGCAATGAGGGAAGAAGGAATTTTACAACTAGTTTATAGTGTTTTGTTTGGACCTGTGTCGGTTCCATCATTGGGAAAATATTTGTACTATCTCATTTATAGATGAATTCTCAATGAATACTTGGATATATGACCTCAGGACAAAATATGAAGTCTTTGACAGGTTTAAAGAGTTTAAGGCTCTTGTTTAGAATCAAATAGAGAAAATAATTAATGTGTCGAGGACAGATAACAATAGAGAGTTATGGGGGAATGAATTTGAATAATTTTGTAAGAAGTGTGGTATATCAAGGTAGAATACTAATCCATATACACCTCAACATAATGGAGTTGCAGAAAGGATGAACATGACACTGATGGAAAAAGAAAGGTGCATTCTCAGTGGTGTCAGGTTAGGGAAATAATTCTAGGAAGAGGCAGTGGGTACTAGATGTTACTTGGTCAATAGATCACCCTCATCAGCGTTGGATGAAAAGACTCCAATAGAGGTATGGACCATGTTAGCACTCTATAAATTTTGTCCGGCTGATAGACAAAGAACAAAGGTAACTATTTCAACCTACTTTAGAGATGGGCACTAGCCTGCTCAACTCAGAGAGGGCTCTCTCGTGTCACTTGATATATCTATATGACAATCGGTGTCTATATTTGGTTTTTTTTGGGGTTTTTTTATAAATTTGTTGGTCAAGAAGAGGATGAACACTCAGGGCTATGGAGTCAAAATTCTGACATTCAATAAAAACATTGATTGTCCTATAGAACTCTCCAGAGGATAAAGGCTAAATGAGGCAATGAATCTAAGTTATAACTTGAATTTAATTAGAGTGGTAAGAGGAAAGAGAAACATATAACTACATCATAGCATTACAGGAATGAATTATGAATTATCTAAGAAGAAACATACATAGTTTAAATTGCTTAAGCCAAGAGCATCAAATGAAGAATTTTGGGCCTCTAACTCTCCAATTTAACCAGAAGATAGTGTAAATGGAATTAAACAAACAAAGGAAATACATACAATGAGGGAAGAAAAAACTCATATCACCACCATTAGAATATTTTCATAGAGACTTCAAAGCCACTGCATATGTATTCAATTTAACCCCAGAAAATTACCAAAGTCTTCCTACACAGAGGGCAGGCTCCTCTTTTTTCCGTGCTTTTCATATCCTCGAGATAATACATATTTAGGGGAATTACTTGTGGAATTAAAAACGTTTAGACTTCCCCATAGTTCTAAAAATAGAGATAAGTTATAAAAAAGGAGTGATTTGTAATAACAATTATCCTATTTTAAAGGGACCGTTAGGAATAGGTCTGTCATATCCGGGGCCCCTTTCTTCAACCGCCATCTCTCCAAAATTTGTTGGAATGTACTTAATCCTACCTGAGAATTCATTTCAGCTTGGTGATTTCCTCTTTCAGAGTCCTCAACCAAGTGAGTTGATTTTCTCCGACGCGTTCCATCGTCTCAGCTCTAATTTTTTTTCTCTACCGTTTTCTCCGCTTCGTCTTCATTGCTTGCTTGTAGGTTTTTTCTTCTTGTTCATTTATGACTAGGTCCCTCATAAAAGGGTTTAATATGACCCTCGACTCTAATTTAGTTGCGGGCTTTGTATGAAATTTGGTTGCTAATATTTGTGCAACCCACCTTTCTTTCTCACATAGTGGTAATCTTGAGACATTATTTGAGAACCCCGTTGTACTAGAAACTATTCAATTGATGTTATCCATATCTTCTGACCTTGCAGAGGCCATGATTTTCTCTCCCTTAATTATACAAAACTCAAGAAATCGATCCAACTCGAGATTACTCCACCTATGCATGGGACGACGATTTCCCGGAGTAAGATAAAGCTACCCATATCTAAAGATCGGTAGTCCTTGAATCCTAATAATGAATTACGGACATGGTGCGTTGGTTTTCCATGCTTCATCAATCTACTTCGAATGATGAAATTTTGAGTTAGTTATACAAAAACGTTTGCTAGACATGTCAGACGAGAAGTACCTGAACCAACGACGTGAGGTGATTTGACTAACCATCACCTCCCCCCATGAGTTTTTAATTAGACACATTAAACCACGTGACATCGAGGTTGTTGAGAAAACAGTTTCAGGCGAACCACTTTATTCCCCGATGCACTTCTAAGGGTACCACACATCCACTATTAAAACCACAATGGTTTTCCCCAGTTCTCCCTCGCATAATTAAGTTTCACGCTAGTTCACTGCCCGATATGGGCCTTAACCATCGATTTGGGTTTCTTCAAGATCAATGGTTTGTAAGACTCCTTCCTTCTCTCTTCTGCCATATTTTTCCATATTACCGCCACATACTACCTGAACCTCCAAATGACGCCATGTCTCTACTCTGATTTAGTCACCTGCTAAATTTGAAATCAAATTTGAAGCATCATCATCATGGTGATAACATAGGCTCCAACTGGGGATGCTATCCTCCCTTTTAGGTAGCAAAGAATTGTATACCCAGTGCCTTCTTCATTGGGTTTCCTTCAAACATGTGTGGGCATCCTGTTTCATCATGGAGACTGAATCTTCAAATCTTAAAACCGGATTTTGCAAACTCCTTTCCATTGGATGCTGAAACATTATTGTTAGGATCTAACTGTACATACTATTGTAAAACAATGGTTGATCAAAAAGATTATTCACACAGTCCTACCTACCCTAACTGTTGAAAAAGGACTGTCAATCAAGTGACATCATATTCCCAATGTAGCAATGACAAAATTCTATCCATCGTTCGTTTCCTTTGTACTTGCTTGTTCAAAAACCCTTTTGCTAACGATTTTTTAAATTTTTTATCTATAAGTCCAATTCTAAAAAAAATTGAAGGGCATGGATTGTTCACTTCCTCCAGTAGGATAAAAAATGGATCCTCTAATATATGCATAAAACAATCATCACATTTCACTCCTTCCACTACATTTCTGTTTTCAGGTGATTCAACTTGTTGACTTCTATCAAAAAATTGACAAAATTTTTGAGAAGTTTGGCAGTAAAGATTTCTTGAGTCATACGGTAACCATGGCTGGAGAAACTCATCTGATGTAAAAGGACTCACATTTGATACATACATTGATTTTTTGTGGTCCTCTATTATTGGTGAATTCTAATTATAATCCTTTTCCATATAATGTGTCTTGGGATCATGAATGATATGGAAGAATGTTTCCTTTCAGGAGTCAAGTAATGTTCCTCCACAAGTGTTCCTTCGCTGCTTGGAGTCTCCATAGGTGAAGTTTCAAAATCTCCATCCATGTCTAGGATTTTCAGAAATAGGATCACTACGTCATTTTCAAGGGAAGAAAGGAAACCTTGAAATACTTTGTCTTGTTAGGAATATTGTTCAACATCTGCATTAGTTTTAGGAGAAGAAAAACAACCTTCAACAACAATTTCTTGATCAACTTATTCTTTAATCTGATGGTTAAGTGCATGTTACCACTATGAATTTTCCAAGTAATGATTTTTCAATGCATGTGAGTGTAGTTGGTGTTCTTCAATGATAACAACGTTTTCATGTAAAACATTACTACTGTGAATATAGTCAGAACTCCCCATTTTTTTTGAATTCTCATGATTCTCTTTTAACCATTCAAAGGAATAAAAACATAAGGGGAGAGAATTTTTATCTGTAAATCCACTGCTTTCTTCACTTTCAATTTCATGCTCAGACTCTGTTTGATTTGAAACGCTATTTTGTTTCAACAGTTCGAATGAGCAAAAAAACAATGGCAAGGTTCTGTTACCTGACTCAAAAACTTCTTCATTTTCTCCAGTGTCATTGTTGATTAAGGTTGGTTGTCATTGATGTCAACCCTTGAAGGAAGCCCCGTATCACAAAGGTTTGGGTAATGGACCCAAGATTGTTTGATGTAAAGATGAACCATTATTGTTTTTTCATGATTGATAAGAAGTAAATATGAATGAACTCCAAAGTGGTCCCGTTATGGTGAAAGCCCTCATGGGAATATGCTTTGCAAAGTAAGAGAACCCATGCTTAATTGTGGAATAATGAGATGAAGGAAAGTGAATTTTTCAGGGAAAATATCCTAGATGGATAGTTATTGTCATGCCATTTCTGGTGGTATGTATAACGTCACATAACTCCTCACGGTTAGAGAGTTATGACCATGTGAAGTTGGAGAACCCAGGTTTGGTTAATGGACCCAATTTTGTTTGATTGATAACGGTATGATTTTTTCTATATTTGAAGGTAATACTATTATATATGGATAGTACATGTCATTCCATTTTTGTTTGTATGTGGAATGTCACATAACTCCTCACGGTTTGAGAGTTATGGCCTTACGAAGTTGGAGGACCCTCATATGTCATCTAGAAGCCACAAAATGTCAAAGTAGTCAAAGTGGTTTAAGAGATTTTAAAAGGTAAATAATAAAGTGAAGTTATGCGTGTATTATAATTCAAACTAAATACAAATTAAATTATTTCAATAATAAATTTAATGGAGAAATTAGAAGTGGGTTAACCATAAAATAAGGAAAGTGGGCCAAGTGACCTAGAAGATGTTTTTAAGGAAGCTACTTGGAGAGTAAAAATAAGAGGCATGTCTCTCTCATTTTAATAAAACTTGAGAATATTGAATATGTATAGGTGTTTGAGGTAACCAAGGATATCTAAGCCAAATTTATGAGGGAAGGTGAAGAAAAGAAGGCCAAAATGCAAGGAAGGATAAATTCTTTTGATGGTGTTTTCTAAGGTATGTTATTTACAGGTCATCTCACCATTTTCTCTATAACTAGTTTTATATATTGTTTCATACCGTGAAATTGCTATTCCCTTGAGAAAACATAACCAAGTATCTATGGTAAAAAATCCATCTTGTGGGTCTTTGAATTTTGGGAGTTACACTCCATGAAAAATAGGGTTTGTGGCTAGTCCTGAAACTAGTTAAAACCAGGTGTTTCGGGTAAAAACGTCATAACATCTTCATAACAGATCCAAATTCAGTGAGAAAAAATGTGTTGGTTAGGGTACATTCTTTATTATGCTATGTAACAGTTTCAAATCAACAACTAATATTTCATGCAGGGCACTCTCTACAAGGTCTCTCTCTAGAATAAGCAAGAATTCAACAAGGTATGCCATTTTTGCGATAACTCCTTTTATGAGAGGTTCCAAGTAGTGAAACCTGGAGGAATTGAATAAAACACACTGAATAACATTGTGTATCATTTTTAGATATTTATACATTATAAGTTCAAATTTATGATTATTTCAAGTTAGGGTTGTTGACTAATCCAAAACTAGGCATGTGAGACTAAATACAAGTTTGATGAAAATGCTAGTCTCTTGTTGTTAAAGTTAAGGAAGGTTTGCAAGAATGTGATCATATACACCAAGTCTATTACACAGCTACAAATCATATTTGGATGATGAAATTGATGTGGTCTTTTGGTTGAGCTACATGTTGAGACATGGTTGAGACAAGTAGTTGATGAGTTGGCACATACATGAGGTGTATAGTTGATGATGTTGGTACATATTGATGAGTCATAGTTGATGAGTAGTTGACACATGATTGGTACATACTTGGTTCATGGTTGGATTCACTTATTTATGGTACATATTGATTACAGGTTGTTTGGTACAGGTTGGTGCATGGTTGATGCACTTGTTTATTGTACAGGTTGATTACAAGCTGAGGTACAGGTTGATGCATGGTTCATATTTATTAGTATAGGTTTACAGCGGTATATCTCATAGTGATAGTGTGACAGTGGTTCCATCATTCTACTTCTACTTCAGGGTGGCATGATGGGGCAAGGATAGATGTTTGTAGCCACCGTCCGGTTGTAATCGGAGAACATAGGGGGTTGTAGCCAGAGAATTGGGGAGTTGGAGCTTCCCTCAGGTTGTATCCTAAGAAAATAGGGGGTTGGAGCCTCCTTCTATTTGCAGCTGGAAAACCCAGGAAGTTGGTGCTTCCAATGAATGATATTATTCAATACATATAAGGAAAAGCATTATGTGGTTTTCTCCTGATTTGGGTTTCCATGTAAAACATTGGTGTACTGTGTATGTGTGTGATTTTTTATTTCTGAATGCTCATTATTGGGTAATAATTCTACATTTGATATAACATTTGAAGAAAAAGGATTATAATTATGCTATTACTGATTCACCCCCCCTCTCAATAGTCCAACAATTGGAATCAGAGCATGTTCCTTCAGAAATCAGTTTAACCACTGAGAAGTAGATCATGGAGAGTACCAACTCGTATAACAATGGAATACCACAATTTGATGAACAAAAGTATGCTTTTTGGAGCATAAGGATGAAGACATATATACAGGCACAGGGATTTCAAGTTTGGCAATCAATTGTAGATGGATACACAACACCAGCAGTTCCACCAACAAATGAAAAAGCAGTGAAACTTGGTGAGAATAATTCCAAAGCCAAAAATGCACTTTTGAATGGTCTCAGTGATACGG
>SNQJ01S0031263.1:63883-84168 GCA_010110895.2 Picea sitchensis | reverse complement strand
AAGCCAAAAATGCACTTTTGAATGGTCTCAGTGATACGGTATTCACCAAAGTTGCACATTGTAAATCTGCTAAAGAGATTTTGAACAAGCTTTGAAATATTTATGAAGGAGATTCAAAAGTCAAAGAAACAAAGCTTCAAACTTACAGAGGTCATTTCGAACAACTAAAAATGAAGGAAGATGAAGATATCGAAGCCTACTTCTTACAAGTCGATGAAACAGTGAATGCAATCATAGGATTGGGAGAAAATATCGAAGAATCTGTAATTTTTCAAAAGGTACTAAGATCTCTTCCTATGAGATTCAACCCTAAGATATCATCACTCGAAGAAATATCGGATCTAAACTCAATAAGCATGGACGAACTGCATGGAATCTTCACAACATATGATATGAGAACTGAACAGGAAAATCCAGATGTAAAATAAGCATCCTTCAAATCATCCGAAAGATCAAATAAAAAGAAAAAGGAACAAGAAGAATATAGTAGCAGCAATGACATCACGGAAGATGATGAAGAATTTGCCAACTTCGTCAAAAGATTGAACAAGTGAACCAACGATAGGTATAGAGGTAGGCTTCCTTTAATTGGTTTTAATTGTGATGGTATTGCTCATTTTTCTAAAAAATGTCCTCATAAGAAAAAGAGAAATGATGAAGGTTACTCAAAAGGTAGACAAACACATTAAGGTAAAAGAACTACAAATAAAGTTTTCAAGAAAAGCTTTTGCACCAAAGAAGACATCTCATCATCAGATGAAGATGAAGTCAGTGACAGTGGAATAGGGAGAGTTCTATTCATGGCAGTAGAAGACTATGATAAAGAAGACTCCAAATAAGAATATGAAGAAGCATATGAATAAGAAATTGAAGAGGCAGAAGTTGAATTCTGAGAAGAATTAATGAGTTCCATAGAAGTTATCAGAAGAGAAAACAAGAAAAACAAGAAACTACAAGCAAAACTAGATCAGAAAAAAGACACTCAAGAACCAGAACAAATGATCACAAAATTGAAGGTTCAAATAGAAGAAGATAAAAGAATTAAATAATCACTCAAAGAACAACTAGAAGGAAAGGACAAGATCATTGGAAACCTGGAAGCAGAGATTGTCACACTAAGAAAGGATATTCAAAAAAAATATATGCAAAATAGCTCAAAAGTTCTGGATGACATTATATGCAGTCAAAAATCTCATCTTGACAAGTCTGGACTTGGATACAATCAGACAGAAAAGGGATCAAGCTCCAAAACAACAGATCAAGAAACAAATCCAAAAATCTATGCAAAAACAATCAAAGGGGATAAAAAGATATACAAGGAAGATTACAGGGACACTCCTCCACCGAGAAGATTCAGATTTGATAATCAACAAAAGATAGATAGACCTCAAGAAGAAGAAGGATTCATAAGAGCACCTCATTTCAAAATATATTCAACTACCAGGTATCAAACTATATTTTTTGGTTTATGTTATGCATGTAATAATTTTGGACATAAAGCTGTAAATTGTAGAGCTAACAACATGAACGATAACTACTTTGAGAGCCATACAAAAAGGGGTTATTAAATAAGACCTAGTGAAACAAAGAGTGTTACACATCAAAATTACTCACTTTGATAGTGTCGCAAGTGTCTCATTTTGCTCACAAGGTCGCAAGTGTCGCATGTTGCTCACAAGTGTCGCAAGTGGCAAGCTCGTTAAAAAATGAAACAACATTCTAGGGATTGTACCCGGAACCTTGAGCATAGTTCTTTTCCTGTGTCAAGCTCGTTAAAAAATGAAACAATCACCTCTCCCTTCAAGTTGAGTCTTTCGCCAGATCTCGTAGATGTCGAGTCGAGTGAGTTTTTCGTTAGATCTCATTTTGAACCTTCATTTCATCCACACAGCCATCCTTTTTCTCCATCTAACACAAGAATTGGTGACAACCTCAAAGTCGGTGAATGAATTGAAGCTTGGGGGCATGTCGACCTTTGATGATCATTACGGAGCTCAACCACTAGCTTTCAAGCTAGGGTCATACCGAGCTTAGCCTTTGTTCATTTGTTGTGCTCGTAAATACATGAGAGATACAACGGAGTAATCTTTATCTCTTTTGGACCGATACTGGGGATACACGAACACTAAAAAAGGAGACACAGGTCATCTTTAAACTCTTTTGAGACTCTCTAAAATATGAAAAAAGATTGTTGAATGACCTTGCTTCCTTTCACACTCGTTAAAAGAGTCAAAAAAAAGAAGTCTTCGGCGATAGTTTACCTTACCGGTCTACGTTAAGGACCTCTTTTGTCTGAAAAAGGCTGAAAGAGTTCTCTTTGAAGTGTTTTTCAAACTCTATAATCCAGAAAAACCTTGAGTTTTCTATCTTTGGACTCGTTAAAAGCACACATCGACAATTACATATGGAATCCCGAACCCTTACTTCTTCAGTTCATTAAACAAGGAAGAGGAACTTACGAAAGGTGAGTTATATCGGCATGTGTTATCCTCGTCGAGCTCATTAAATAAAAAGAGGTACTCATCTATGTCACGGATGGGGAAAAAATTGAAAAGGAGAAATCCAGCGATCTCTTGAGAATATCATCCAGCATTTCTTAGAGTAGCCCTTGAACACGACACTGTCACTTTGCACATATCATAATCCGTGAACCTACGCAGGCCAATCCTCGAGTTCCTTTCACTCCTTTGGTCGCGATGCCGGTCACGGTATCCATTGCATAGTTTTGGTCCATGTCATGTTTTCTTTGTTGTGCCTCGGTGTTCAAGGGAAGTATCTACCGAGTCAGCCATCCAAATATCTTTCCTCAAAACACAGTATTGATCCCTCCATTTGATCTACCAATTACATCTCCATGTCCATTTAGGTAGACTCGTTGATGGAGGATACATCAAAGGCCCTCCCTCGACAAGTCTACTCACATGCGGCCGGCACATTATCGGGGAATTAGACTTAGAAACGGTTAGTACTGGGACGCATGCCTCAATGGCGAGCCTCTCATGACCGGCGGTAGGTTTACATCGCCGACCCCACTGATTGAATGATTCCGCGGATGTTAGACCTTGGATTCATCTATTCACATTAAGCTGGAATGTACTAGGGTACCTTAGGAATCATTGACGTGTATGGT
Source organism: Picea sitchensis (assembly GCA_010110895.2). Classification (NCBI taxonomy): domain Eukaryota; kingdom Viridiplantae; phylum Streptophyta; class Pinopsida; order Pinales; family Pinaceae; genus Picea; species Picea sitchensis. The sequence goes on along the minus strand of SNQJ01S0031263.1, from coordinate 81,038 downwards.
GATCTCCCTCACGCTTGATTACCAGTTCCACACCATTGTGCATTAATCAAGTGGTTTTACGCCATGTTAGAACATCAAGACATCCATTCCACATGAATTGATTAGGTACCATATGGGGATTGGTAAGAAGGCCCTGAGTTGAGTAATCACTTTGATATATGCTTTACCCGGGCTGCGAAGGAATTCTTTCTTGAATATTGACACATATCTTGTTACATAGATCCACTTTGTGACAATTAGTGGCTATGTCTTGTCATCTACAAGTAGATCCTTTGTGGATTCTTCCATTGGCTACGATGAGTTCATGTCATTAGAGTATAGATCCACGAATTGAATTTTAAATTGGCTATACCTTTATCAATACAATTATGGATCATGTTGATGTATTTTATGGCGGCCATATCTTTAGATCTTGATCTTAAACATGAGTATGCGCGGGTTTTGAAATGTGTCTTGATATTTGTTGGATGTTTGTGTCGTACGTGAGGTTCTCGAGTCTATACCGCTGGCGAGAGTCTACAAAGTGTTTGGTTATCGGATTCATCTTCTAACTTCATACTTTGGGGGCAATCATTTACATCAAAATTACTCACTTTGATAGTGTACATGAAGTGTCTGCGTCATTACAAAGGGTCACAAATTGTCACATTTTGCTCTGGAGTGGCAAGTGTCACATGTTTCTCACAAATGTCGCAAGTGTCAAAAACATCAAACAAATCATACTGCCATGATGCCTATGTCGTGCCTATATAGACATGAGAAAGACTGCAAACACCTCAAACATTTGATTTGGAAGAGGAGAAATGAGTGTGAGGCTTGCAAACCTTTTCCATATGAAAGCACCTCAAAAAAAATGAGTTTTTGGAGAGGAGAGCTCCCCTTTACACTACCTCGGTGTCGGCGGCTCCCCTTACCTTGTCGGGGCGTTATAGCAGCTCCTATTGCACGAGGAGAGATATATGTTGAGCAGCCCCCTAAAGCCTGCTGGGGCTTCTGATCTGATGGCCCTTTTGATGGAGTGCTGCCTATTCTGGGCAGTTGTTTAGTTGTTGAGATGAATGGGGAAGCATATTTTCATTCTTAGGCGGAGTTGGATTGAATCCTTAGTCAACCACGATCTAGGAAGATCCTCAAGCCCGGAAGGAGGAAAATCCTCAACTTCCCCAAGGATATATCAAGTGGTTAAAAGCCTCTCCAAAGCTATATAAGCAATCTTTCTAATGGTGAAAGAGGGAAATCTTGAGAATTACACCAAACTTATGATCTCATAAGTGGTGTTGGAATAGAGGATTGATTAGGGAAGAATTGAAGATATGAAACTTATGATCTTGGAGGAAACTTCCAGCCAGCCAAAGGATCGGTGAAATTTCTTTGTTATCGAGTTATTGAATCTTTCGAACCCAGAGGTTAGACGGAGGACTTGTGAAGAGCATTAGCATTAAGCATCACGATTGTAAAATCTTTGGTGTTGTTATTCTCATTAATATGTCACGCTTGGCTTTGTTTCTTTCTAGTTTGTGTCTAATGTCACATGAACTTATCACTAGTTGATAGATCTGTTTTCAAGCTAATATCAATAGAGTAGGAAGTGAGTGGTATCTTGTTTTGTCCGCAGGATCCAGTGAGGAAGTTGGAGTGCAACTTTCGAGGAGATGGGGACAAGCGTCGATAAAAGGTACTTTGTCATCCTTCCTTCTCATGTGTTAAGTTTAGATAGATTTGAAAAGTCGGTGTCCATGTTAAGCATTTCTATCTAGAGTTAGGGTCAAGCTCTTAGAGGCAATCTACGTGTCCGCAGGGAGATTTTCATACAACAAAGAAGTGGATTATAGCGGAGTTTGAATATTTGAGCACTTAAGTGGGATGTTACAAAATGTAACAATTTTGGACACATGGACAAAATTGTAGAATGACAGTCCATCCTAAATAACCTCATGAGTCACAAACCAAGAACCTCGAGAAAATGACATGGATAAGAAATGAATCGGTATAGAAATGAAGAATGCGCCGTCGCTCTACAAGCTAAACAAAGAAATGTGGTTGGTATGTTGGCCGTTGGATGTTCAAAACACATGGCAATTATTAGAGACAAATTCATTACATTACTAAAGGAAAGATATGGATCGGAAGTCTCCTTGAGAAAATGATGATTAGTAAAATCATTGGAAAAGAGCGATCCGGGTAGAACAGAATGAAAAGGCAGAAAATGTTACACTAGTAGAATATATGAAACATAATATTTTAGTGTGAGTCAAATGTGTAACCAAATTCATAAATTGCTGATTCACAAAGTGTAGAGATAAATGAAATGGGTTAAGGGGAAATTGGTGCATCTGGTTGCAAGAACTTGAAGCAACATATGTGGCGAAGTGGAAATGAAAGTGTTGTCTAGGAAAGGAAGATGGGGGAATTTGGCTATGGCCGCGGAAGAATGGGTCACATGCATTTTGATAACCTTGTCAAAGTCGAGAAAAGAGAAGAAAATCGAGAGAGAAATTCCCTAGATCATGAAGCCAACAAACACTTTATGAAAGAATTGCATGTTGGACAACTGAGAGTTGAATCAATTGTCACTATTCTTAAACAATTATTCTTCTTTAAATGTTACAAGGTGATCATTGATGATCAAAATAATGCAAGGAAATGAACAATGGCACATTCAACATGGAGTCACATATGTATGAGGAACTTATGAGGCGGATGTTCCCAAGGAAACCCATACAGGTAAAAACCTCTTATTCTTTATATGATAAGTATTATTTACATTCTCTACATTATCATACATTTGATAGCCAACTCATTGTGAGGCTACAACCTCTATTTTCAAAGGCTGCAACTTCTTTGAGAGCACCAACTCTGTTTTATCTAGCACCCACTAGAGAAGGAAGCACCAATTCCACGGTTTCTCTAGCACCAACTAGAAGGAATCACCAACACCCTATGTTCAAGCCCCCACTTGAAACTCTAAGGACACCAATCCTCCTAGCACCTCCCAACCTCCACGGATTATGAATATGAAATACTGAAACCTATTGGAGTGATATAGTGTTCAATAACAGCTTACCAGTCTCATTATTGTTCTGCAAGATTTTGCTAATCAGACTTCCTCGCTATCTTCCATCATGCATCCACTACCCATTCTTTTCTTCTTATTTTATGCTCACGTAAGCCATGTCCATTATTTGCACATTTCTTCTTTGTTCTTTAAATTTGTGCACTTTGTTCCTTCTTCATGACAACATCCATGTTCAACAACAACAACGACACCATCTCCTCTTTGTACTGTCTGTTGCCAAGCTTTTTGTGCACCTTGTGAATGCAATGCGCACAATACCTCTGCGATTCTCACATGCGATATCCTCCACCTCTCGAGTGTTCTGTCTCATCATCATCGTGACTTTTAAACTATAAGCGTTTTTCCACTCATTCAACATCCTTGTCTATTATGCTAGATTCCTTAGCTTTGTCGTAGTGAGACACTTTGTCTTCTCTGTGAAAGTCAAACTCACCTTCTATGTTCCAGTTACAAAATTTAATTCGCATCCAACTATCAATCGCCTCCAAAAGCATCTTCATCCCCCCTTGAATATTCCCAGAGACTCTACACCTCCTCTGTCAATCACCCCAAGTGTCTTAGGAGTCCTGCGGTAGAAACCATCGATTGGTTTTGGAGATTATGTTGTTAACAATATCCCTCGATCTCCTTGATTTCATTTGCCACCATTGGATTGGCTCACGAGAAGGATATTTTCTTTGATTTATGTGTTTCAAGCTTTCACCCAATTCGAAGATTCTGCGACGAGGCATCTTGACTCTTCATGTAAGTGAGTTTTGAAACTCAAAGCAGAGGAGATTTTTTGTGCTAGATCCTTCCTTTATATGACTAGGGCTATGACCAAGCACTTGTTCATAATGTGCTTTCATGATTTCTCATTTCTCTTTTTTGTTAATTCTGTTGTGAAGTTTCTCGACTTTCCAAGTCGTGATCCACGAAATTCCGAAAAGACTTGTCTTCATCGTAATCTTCTCTTCGGCTCTTGATGGAGTGTGACCATCGGTTGAGACTCATCTTATACATAAAGTGATTTCCGCGATTTCATTTCATGAATAGAATGAGGCATCTCTGTCCCGCGATCTCTGAAACCCCGAAATGGACTTATCTGGATTGACTCCTTCCCTTATCGTGACCAACGGATGTGACCATAAAATTTGTACCAAAGAAGTTAAGCTTCATATTTTGCAAGTTTACAAACTTCATTAAGTCTGATCGATGGTTGAAATCTCCATAGATCCGATGCTCGAGGATATTATCGTGATCTCACATCCTAGCGAGTTTCCACACCAATATACAGTGACTCCAGAGTCGTGACTTGTCAATGATTCGGCGGTAAATATCATTTATTTATTCAATGGCTGTGATTAAATTGGGATTTCGCATATCACTATTTTGATAGTTATGTTTCTTTCCTCTCAAAGTTGTGAGTCCACGAAACTCTGAAATGGAGTCGGATCAGCGGTCCAAAACTCACCTTGTCGAAGCATTTGCGGTCATCGTGATTTAAGCTTATCGCGATTTCGACAGTGTTGTGGTATTGTTTCTTGCATCTCCAAGTCACGATAGGCAAGAATCCAAGATGGAGCTGGATCAATGGTCGAGAGAATAAACCTTGATCTGATGGCTGGTGTTTCGCGATTTGTTTTAGCCGCCAATTTACGTCCACTAGCCGATTTGGCGGCTTCATGATTTAGATCCCGCATGCGATTTCGACACTTTGCGATTTCGTTGTCCTTGCCATTGTTGTTCTTTATCATAGTTGATCTTTTCCATCACTTTTATTTGCCATCACTATTATTTCCATCAATGACAAGCTTGCTCTCAATTGTAAACCTTCCAATAATCTCCCCTTGGCATTGATGGCAATAAAGGAACCCAGACTCTTTTCTCCTTTGTATCAATGTCAAGAAAATCCACGAGTTGTTGCATTAATTTTAGGAGGTATCATATGTCACGTATCTGAGGACTCCCCTAACATGATGGACTCTCTTAGATGTGAGATGGGATGACGCAATACGTGACGAGGATATTCAAATGGTGTCTTTGCTAGAGTTTAGTAAAGATGTGCGCAATTTGTTCTCTAGTGGGAATGTAATTGACCTGAAAAATCTGTTTGGTGACTGCTCCGAGAAAATGATATTTTATGGGAATATGTAGTCTTGGGTGGAATCACCGGAAGGATTTTAGACACAGCGATGGCACTAGTGTTATCACAATGAATTAGGATCGGTGTAGTGTATTTTACATCCAAATTGCAAGTGTCACTGAGATCATCATAATGCGAGTGAAAAATAGCGTGATAATGTACTCTGCCTCGTGGTTGATAAAGAAGTAATGGAACCTTTCTTTTTACTAAGCGGAGGACACTAAGGAGTCACCGGGGAAGAATGCTCCTCCTTGGTGCTTTTTTCTCTCATCAACCTGAGTTGCCCAATATGCATCTGAATAAGCAGTCATCTGAAGATTTTGATTTCTAGGTAACCACGGACCATAAGTAATTGTTTCTTTCAAATATACTTGAATATCCTTTTGACGACTTGCAAATGATTTTTTTAGGTGTGACGATATCTTCCTACCATTCCTACAACATGCGGTATATGCAGAGGAATCTTTGTGATGTATAGCAGGCTTCCTATCATTGATGATATGAGCTTTGATCAACATCAGTGAATCATCATCCTGTACATCCAGTTACCATGGAGGCATACTTATAGGTGTGGAATCTTCCATTTAAAACCTTTTCGGCATTTCTCTTAGATATGTTTCTTGAAAATGAACATCCCTTCGAACCTCTGAGTAATTTGTAGACCAAGAAAAATTATAGTTCTCCTATCATGGGCATTTCAAATTCGGACTCCATGGCAGAATCAAACCATTGTACCCGATGGATCCTTATTACATCAAGATGATGTCATCTACATAGACCCGATTACAATGAGCAAATTATTATCCTATGTTTTAATATGCAAAGTGTTGTCGGTTGTTCCTCTCTTGAACCCTTTTTCTTTGAGATCATTATCGGTCTGTGATGCGGTCGATGGGCCTATAAACCGCTTTCTTCATCTTGCTACTAAATTGAGTTGTCGGGGCAGTTTGAAACCCTCACAGTTGTTCCCATATAGACTTCTTCATACCAAATCTCCATTTAGAAAGTGACTTGACGTCATTTGGTAGACTTTAAACCTTTTATGACAAGCATAGGCAAGAAACGATACGATAGCTTCTAATCTTTATTCTGAGGCCAAATGTTTCACCAAAATCAGGTCCCTTCTATCTGACATGGCAACTGCAGTTAACCTTGCTTTGTTTCACGATAGCTTGTCGCTAACTCATTCAATTTATTCTTAAAGATCCATTTTCGGTAATCGATGTTTTACTATTGAGGTCTTTGAACCATCTCCCACATATTATTTTTTCTCAATCGATCAAGTTCATCGTTCATTTCTTTAACCCAATGATCATGTTTGTTGGCTTCATTAAAATTCTTAGGTTTCAGCATGGATATGAAAGCTATATGAGATTGTTAGGTGGTTTGGATTAGCTTCCTCCTGGTGTGTACACCTTTCTCTTTTTCACCAATTATCTAACTAGGGATGATTCTTTTGAATGATTAAGGAGGAGGAATTTGTAGTTGAATACTGATTTGATTCTTTTTGAATTATGCGAAGGTCTTTATCTGATTTAAAGTCTTCATTTTATGATTCTTGGACCTGTTAGATCTTGACTTTAGGTGTGTCTTTTGTAGAAGACTCATTCTTGTATACCTCTCTTGATAGGATTCCTTCATCAACTTTTATATTAATCTGATCAACCATTTTATCGGCCTCTTATTATAGCATATGTATCCTTTGTTTTTTTGTAGAATGTCCTAAGAAGATACCTTCATCGGAATTGTCATCATATTTGTCGAGGTTCTCATCATTATTCTTTATGTAGCATTTACTCCCAAAGACTCACGGGGAAGTGTTTGATTAGGCGAATCTTTCAAACCACAATTCATAAGGTGTATTGTCACTTTGTGGTATGAGGTGGTCTTTATTAATCACATGGACTCTAACTGTGTGTATTTCTTCTACCAGTAGGTTTTCAATGTTCTTCTCATTCATCATTGGCTGGCCATTTCTGCCTTGTTCTGTTTTGCCTCTCAACAACTCCATTTTGTTGTGGAGTTCTTAGGATTATTGTGTATTCTCTCTTGATCCATTTCATTGCAAAATTTCTTGAAGTCTCATGACATAAACTCTCCTCCCCGATATGATCTTACTACCTTTAAACTCTTGCATATTTGAGTCTCTGTTGGGAGCCTTAAATATTTTAAACTTCTCAAATGCTTCAGCTTTTTCTTTGGAAAGGCAACCAGTAAGTACGGAGTAATCATCGATAATCAACATGAAGTAGTTTTCTTTCCTGTGCCTTCTGTCTTGATGGTCCACATAAATCCATATGAACTAGTCGGGTGGTTTCTCTATTGAAGTAAAGCTCGTGGACTTAAGCGTAATCTTTGTTTGCTTCCCTACTTGACATGTTTTACACATTGAATCTTGGGGCTTGATATTCTTGGAAGATCTTTCTGCCTCGAGGATTTTTGAGTTTGATTAAGTGGTCAAATTTTTAGATTCCAAGTCTCCTATGCCATAACCATCTTTCATCATGTTTTCTTAGATGACATTCTTCTCTATTTTCTTTTTAGCACATATACATTATTTTATGTCCTTATGTCATTGGCCACCACGTAATGCTTGAGTTTACATGCTTTATCTTACAATCCTTGGATGTGAACAACACTTCACATCCTATGTCACATTTGACTTACACTGAACAAAATATGTTTTTCAGCCCATATACGAGTAGAACATCTTGGGATTTTCTTTTTCCATTCTTAATCTCGTTACATCCTTTGCCCTTTATTTTCCTGGAGCATCATTTCCAAAGGTTATGTTTCTGGATTTTCTTTCATAGAGATAAAAATTGCCTTTGTCTCCCATCGTAATGTTTGGAGCATCCTTGTCTATATACCAAGGGGTTTTTTCTTTGAAGACAACACTAATCCACACTTGTCACTTTCCTTCTTCTTCCAACTTGACATTTTATTGAGGGAAGTTTCAAATCTGGTTCATATTCCTTTAAATGGCCAGTCAATAGATTGTGTCCATAGTTATGGCCGGATGTAGCATTCAATCTCATTGTTCAATAGGTCAAACTTATTTTTTGCAGTGTTGCCTACTTATTGTTTGTTGATTATTTCTTGACCTCTTTAGTTGCATGTCCATGGACTTAATTTGGCAATTGGCAATCAATGAAGGTTTGTTACTTGGGCTGCATCATTCTTTGTTGTGGCAAGTATTGTCCTTTGAAATCTTAATTGCTCATGTATAAGTCTTAAGGAACAATTTACAACTTTGTGACAAAGTGTACAGTAGAAACAATAGCCATGAAGAATTCTTTGTACTGGAAATGGTTTGCTCTTCTTTGAGCCATCGATTTCTTCGGGCCCGATGACATCATTAGTGAAGTGACGTACTTCTTTGTTCCTGCATATTGAATCATCTTTTCCTTACTCACGACTGGAAAGGCGATTTTTCTTCCTTTGTTTCCTACTGAAGTTGTTATTGTAATTAGTTGTACTTTTGACAACTTGATGGGTTCTTCATTTCACGGCTTTACCAACTTGCTTGATCCCTCTTCATACCCCCAAGCGAGTTTTCGGCTTTGGATTCCTTCTTTGATTGAGAATGGTATTATCCTTGAGGCTTTGATAGCCAATGATTCTGATTATACAAGTTTTGAAACTTCTCCATTTCTTTCTCGTTTTTACTACTTCTTGTTCTAATGCTTCATCTTGCCTTCTTTTACGATAGTTGTTGTTTCAGAATCTCTTCGATTTAATTTTCCTCTTCCAATTCTAATTTTAGTAGGACAAAGTCTTCATCGGGTTCTTGCCTATCTTTCGGTATCAACAATTGTCTTTTCTTTCAGCGATTTCTTGATTCTTAGTCTATCAATCTCTTCCGATTAGCAACGTCGGTTCTGGTTCCATGTCAACCACAGCTTATTCCTCATCACTTCATGTTCTCTTATTATCATAATCCTCTTCGCCATAAGTATGAATTCATTTTAGTTTATCTTCAATAGAGAGTCATTGTCTTCTTCATCACACGAAGGATCATCATCATTGTTTAGCATAGACTTTTTCTTCTTAAAGTTTTCTCTTTAAAGAAATTTTTGTGTTTGTACTTCTCCTCATCATCATGTTTGATCCTTTCCTTTGTAGAGAGGGACATTTGTTGCAAAATGACCTATCCTGCAGGTTGAAACATTTGAAGACAATTTACCTTTGTATTTGTATGCGATCCCTTGATCTCTTCACAAATTTTTCTTCAATTTCATCGGACTCGAATCCTCATTCTTGTCTTCTTTAAATGATGCTTCTTTGGAGGTAGGCTTCTCTTTAACTATTCTCATTTCATATGTAGTCAATGTTCCTGGCAGTTGATCAAACCCCAAGGTTTTTTAGATCATTAAGTTCTTCTATAGCGAGACCTTCGGGTTATTGAACCTATCTGGGAAGATCTCAAGATTTTCTGAACTAAAGAAGGTTCATCAATTGTTTCACCAAGTGCCTTCATTGCATTACCATTTCTTCTACTCTTAAGTATTTTCCAGCAGGTTTCATCTTCCTTCATCTTAGTTGTTCAAAGTATTATGTAGGATTTTGAGCTTTAAATCCTTCACTCTCATTACCTTTGTAATTGCTAATGAGTTTGTCCACATTTTTTTGGCGATTCTAGGTGCATAAATTTTAGGAATTTTTCTTAATACCAGGAAGCCACTCAAGATAGCATTCATAGCCTTAGTGTTGAGGCTAAACAAGATAGCATTCATAGCCTTAGTGTTGAAGCTAAATTCTAGTTTGTCATCCTTATTAGCTAGCACAACTGGCTTTACATAACCAGTATCTACCACAACCCAGAGATATGCACCTAACGACATTATGTAGGTTCTCATTCTAACTTTCCAGAAGGCAAAGTTTGTTCCATTGAATAAAGGAGCCTTATTGGTTGAATTTCCTTCATGGATTGACATGTTTAAGCTCTAGGATCTACCCTTAGATAAAAGGGGTTGGCTTTGATACCAATTATTGGACAACTGAGAGGAGGGGTGAATCAGTTGTCACCGTTCTTAAACAATTATGCCTCTTTTAAAATATTTACAAGGCACTCATTGATGATCACAATAATGCAGAGAAATGAACAATGGCACATTCAGCATTAGTCACATATATGAGAGACACAGAGACAGATATTTCCCAAGGAAACCCATACACGGTAAAAAACTCTTCTTCTTTATATTATCATACATTTGAGCACCAACTCATTGTGAGGCTACAACCTCTGTTTTGCAAGCTGCAACTTGCTGAGAGCACCAACTCTCTATTTTTCTCTAGCACCCACTAGAAGGAAGCACCAAATCACTAGTTTTTCTAGCACCAACTAGAAGGAAGCACCAACTCCCTGGTTTCACTTGCACCAACTAGAAGGAAGCACCAACTCCCTGTGTTCAAACCCCCACTTGAACCTCTGAGGACACTAGTCCTCGCTACCACCTCCCAACCTCCTTGGATTATGAATATGAAATACTAAAACCTATTATAGTGATATAGTGTTCAATAATAGCTTACCAGACTCATCACTGTTCTGCAAGATTTTTTTACTCAGACTTCCTCGTTGTCTTCCAGCATGCATCCGCTACCCATTCTATTCTTCTTCTTTTATGCTCTGTGCACCATGTCCATTCAATGCACAGTTCTTCTTATGTTCTTTTCAGCTATTGCACTTTGTTCCTTCTTCAACAACAACATCCACAACAATTCCAGCAACAACAACGACACCATATCCTCTCTATACTATGTATTTATAGCTTTTGTGCACCTTATGCATGCAATGCATGCAATACCTCTGCATACTCACACCGCACCAATATCCTCCACAACTTGAGTGCTCTGTCTGATCATCATCGTGACTCTTCAGCTTCTCTGGCCATTTTTCCACTCATTCAACATAACTGTCTATTATGATGAGATTCCTCAACCTGTCTGGCAGTTGAGACTCTTCGTCTTCTCTGTGACAGTCGAGCTCACCTTCTATGTTCCAGTTACAAGCTTCAATGCTCATCCAGTTGTCAATCACCTCCACGAGCATCTTCATCCCTCCTGAATATTCTCAGAGACTCTTCCTCTCCTCTGTCAATCACCCCGAAGTGTCTTCGAGTCCTCTGGCATAAACCATCAGTGGTTTCTGGCAGTTACACTGTGTCGTGCAATAGTAGCCCTCTGATCTCCTTCAGTTTCATCTACACTATTGGATTGGATTTGAAGGATATTGTTGTGATTTATGTGTTTCTCACTTTCGCAATTCAGAGATTCTATGATGAGGCATCTTGACTCTTCATGTCGCGAGTTCTAAAACTCCGAAACAGAGCTTTTCTGCGCTAGCTCCTTCCTTTATATGACCAGGGCTATGACCAAGTGCTTGTTCATAACGTGCTTTTCACGATTTCACATTTTTATTTTTCGTTAATTCCATTGTGAAGTTTCTCGACTTTCCAAGTCACGATCGTCGAAACGCTGAAAAGGATCTTGTCTGCACGTACTCTTCTCTTTAGCTCTTCGATGGTGTGACCATTGGATGAGACCACACGCTTATGCATAAAGCGCTTTTGTGATTTCAGATTTCGTGAATCTAGAGATGAGGCATCTCGACTCTCCAAGTCGCGATCCCCGAAACCCCGAAATGGAGCTTATATGAACTGAATCCTTCCCTTATCGTGACCACCGGCGATGACCATAGGCTGTACCAGAAGGTTGCTTCATATTTTGCAAGTTTAAAAAATTCATTAAGTCTGATCGATGGTTGAAATCTCCATAGATCCGACGGTCCAGATATTATTGCGATCTCGCATCTCGCGAGTTTCCACACCATGCTCCATTGACTCCAAGTCAGTGACTTGTCCAATGATTCGACGGTCTAGATATGATCTTGATCTGGCGGCTGTGATTAAATCATGATTTCACATATCGCAATTTTGATGGTTATGTTTCTCGCCTCTCCAAGTCACGAGTCGTAAAACTCCAAAATGGAGTCGGATCAATGGTCCAGAACTCACCTTGATCTGACGGTTGTGATTAAATCACGATTTTTCTTATCGCGATTTCAATGGTTATGTTTCTTGCCTCTCCAAGTTGCGAGTCGCGAAGCTCTGAGATGGAGCTGGATCAATGGTCCAGAATAAACCTTGATCTGACGGCTGAGATTGTTTCATGATTTCGCTGCTTCACGATTTCGTCCACCTTCGCGATTTCGCCGCTTCACGATTTCGTCCACCTTACGATTTCGACACTTCGTGATTTCCCTATCCTTGACATCATTGTTCTTTGTCATCACTGATCTTTTCCATCGATTTTCTTTACCATCGCTGATATTTTCCATCATTGTTCTTTCCATCAATGACAAGCTTACTCTCAACTGTAAACCTTCCAACATTGCCAACAAGGAAAGCAAACAAATACCAAGTTCAAATCAAAGGAATATTCAACAACAAAACTACTAGAAATTGTGCATACTTATCTAGTTGGATCAACTACAACAAAAAGGATTAAAAGGTGAGAGATACTTTATGTTATTAGTTGATGATTATACATGAATGATTGTAGTTTTCTTTCTCAAGAACAAGTCAGACGCTTTTGAAAATTTCAAGATCTATAAAGAAATGGTTGAAAATGAGATGGATTCAAGAATCAAATGCTTAAGATCAAATAATGGAGGACAATTCACCTCAAAGAAATTTATGGACTATTGCAGCAATCATGGAATAAAAAGGAAATTCTTTGTCGCTAGGACACCTAAATAGAATGGAGTTGTTGAAAGAAAGAACATGACAATACAAGAAATCGCTTGAACAATGATAATGGATTCAAAGTTGACATATATTTTTTGGACACGGGTGGTGCATACAACAACTCACATTCAAAATAGAGTAATTCTTAGAAACAACACTGATAAAACTCCATACGAGCTATGGAAAGGAAGACCAACAAATGTGAAGCACTTCAAAGTTTTTGGAAGCAAATGCTACATCAAAAGAGAAGATGGCAGAATGGGAATGTTTGACTCTCGTGTGGACAAAGGAATACTTGTTGGTTACTCAAGTACAAGGAAAGCATACAAGTTTTACAATCTAAGATTAAACAAAGTTGTGGAAAGAATCAATGTAACAATTGATGAAACAGGCAGACCAGAATCAAAGGAAGAAGAAAAAAAATCAATGGAACAACTTTTCGAAGAAGAATATGAAAAATAAGTAGAAGAGGAAGATGAATATGAAGAGAATCTGACAGAAGTAGAAGAGAAAGTTCAAGAAGTATCTCCAAAGACACCTAGAAAATGAGTACAAAAGAATCATCCTTCAGATCAAATTATTGGAAACAAAGATGCAGGAGTTGAGACTAGAAGAAAAATTCGTTCCCCAGAACAAACTCACCTAGCACTCTTATCTACAACTGAACCAAACTATTTTGAAGAAGCCAACAAGGATGAATTTTGGAATAAGGCCATGGATGAAGAATTGGATCAAATAGAGAAAAATGACACTTGGGAATTGGTTCCAAGACAAAAGAATAAGAATGTGATTAGCACAAAATGGGTTTTTAGGAATAAATTGAATGAAGATGGACAGGTTACAAGGAACAAAACTAGATTGGTATGTAAAGGATATGCACAGATTGAAGGAATCAACTTTGAAGAGACATTTTCCCCAGTTGTCAGAATGGAAACAATCTGTTTTCTTTTAGCTTATGCATGCTCCAAAAATGTTAAAGTATACGAGATGGACGTAAAATCCATTTTTCTGAATGGGGAACTTGAATAAGAAGTCTACATTGAACAACCAGAAGAATTTTAGTTGTCATAGAACATAGACTATGTGTGTAAATTAAAGAAGGCCTTATATGGTCTAAAATAGGCTCCTAGAGCATGGTACTCCAGACTAGATAAGTATATGCAACTGGCAAGGTTCAGAAAAGGAAGTGCAGACAACAACCTCTACATCAAGGTAAGTCAAGGTAACATTTTATTAATTCAAGTTTATGTTGATGATATTATTTTTGGTAGTGATGATGACAGGTTAAGCTAGAAATTTGAAAAAGACATGAAGAATGAATTTGAAATGTAGTTACTTGGAGAACTATCCTTCTTTATGGGACTTCAGATATGTCAAAGAAACCAAGGAATTTTTATTTATCAAACCAAGTATATTAGAGAAATGCTAAAGAAGTTCGGAATGGAATATTGCAAACCAGTTATCACTCCCATGCAAACCAGTTGTAAGTTGAGCAAAGATGATGATTAAAAGTCTACAGATCAAAGGAAATACAGGTCAATGATTGGAAGCCTACTATATGTGACAACATCTAGACCAGATGCAATGCATGTAGTTGGACAGGTGGCATGATTTCAAGAAGCACCAAAGAAATCACATGTATTAGCAGTAAAGAGGATCTTCAGATATCTCAAAGGAACAAAAGAGTTTGGATTATGGTATCCAAAAGGAAAAGATCTATCACTTATTGCCTACACAGATGCAGATTGGGTAGGTTGTATTGATCACTGATGAAGCACCAGTGGAGAAACATTCTACTTAGGTGAGTGTTTGGTATCATGGCTAAGCAAGAAACAATCTTTAATATATCTATCTACAACCGAGGCAGAGTATATTGCAGCAACAACATGTTGTACAGAGGTTCTTTGGATGAAACAAAATTTGACAGATATAGAGGTTGAGTATAATGAGCCCATTCCAATATATTTTGATAATATAAGTGCCATCAGTATCTCAAAAAACCCAGTGATGCACTCCAAGACGAAGCACATTCCAATCAAGTATCACTTTCTACAGGAATAGGTTGCATAAAAGAACATTAGATTTTATTATGTGGTCACAAAAGAACAAGTGGTAGAAATATTTACAAAACCACTTCCACAGGAAGCCTTTGAATATCTTCGCCAAAGACTTGGAGTTATTTCTACTCCAAAATGAATGTTTTTTTAATTCTTTTTGAATGCTTATCTTATATCTCTTAGATGTACACAAGGAAGAACCATAAGAGGACAATTCAGTCAGGGGGAGAAACCCCAGATGGAAAGATACCTTTGCCATTAATGAAAAAGGGGGAGAGATTTATCAGATGCAGAGGACAGAGGCATGGTTCCAGGGGGAGCATGAGTGATATGATTTCATTATTGCATCAGAGTGTTACCATCAATATCAAAGGGGGAGATTGTTGATAAAGGTTGGTTGTCATTGATGTCAAACCTTGAAGAAATCCCTGTAGCACAAAGGTTTGGGTAATGGAACCAATATTGTTTGATGTAAATATGACTCATTATTTTTTTCATGGTTGATAAGAAGTAAATATGTATGAACTCCAAAGTGGTCCCCTTATGGTGAAATCCCTCATGGGAAGACACTTTGCAAAGTAAGAGAAGCCATGATTAATTGTGGAATAATGAGATGAAGGATAGTGAATTTTTCATAGAAACTATCCTAGATGGATAGTGCTTGTCATGCCATTTCCAGTGGTATGTAGAACATCACATAACTCCTCACAGCTAGAGAGTTATGACCATGTGAAGATGGAGAACCCAGGTTTGGGTAATGGACCCAAGTTTGCTTGATGGATAACAATATGAATTTTTCTATATTTGATGGTAATAGTATTCTATATGGATATTAAATGTCATTCCATTTCTGGTGGCATGTGGAATATCACATAAATCCTGATGGTTTGAGAGTTATGGCCTTACGAAGTTGGAGGACCCTCATATGTCATCTAGAAGCCCCAAAAGGTCAAAGTATTCAAAGTGGTTTAATATATTTTAAAAGGTAAATAATAAAGTGAAGTGATGAGTGTATTATAATTCAAAGTGAATACAAAATAAAATATTTCAATAATAAATCCAATGGAGAAATTAGAAGTGGGTTAACCCTAAAATAAGGAAAGTGGACCAAGTGACTTAGAAGATGTTTTTAAGGAAGCTACTTGGAGAGTATAAATGAGAGGCAAGACTCTCTCATTTTAATCACACTTGAGAATATTGAATATATATAGGTGTCTGAGGTAACCAAGGATATCTAGGCCTAATATCTGAGGGAAGGTGAAGAAAAGAAGGCCGAAATGCAAGGAAGGATATATTCTTTTGATGGTGCTTTCTAAGGAATGTTATTTACAGGTCAAATCACCATTTTCACTATAATGTTTTTTCTATAATGATTCATACCATGAAATTTCTATTTCATTGATAAATCATACCCAAGTATCTTTGGTAAAAAATTTAGTTTGTGGGTCATTGTATTTTGGGAGTTACACTCCGTGGAAAATAGGGTTTGTGGGTAGTCCTGAAACTAGTCAAAAACAAGTGTTTCGGGTAAAAACATCATAACTTCTTCATAACAGATCCAAATTAAGTGAGACCAAATATGTTGGTTATGGTATAGTCTTTAGTATTTTTTGTAATAGTTTTAGATCAATTCAATTAATATTTTTTGTGGGGCACGCTCTACAATGTCGCTCTCTAGAATATGCCAGAATTCAACAAGGTATGCCAGGTTTTCTATAACTCTGTTTCTAAGAGGTTCCAAGTAGTGACACCTGGAGGAATTCCATAAAACACATTGAAAAAAATTCTATATCATTTTCATATCTTTATACATTATAGGTTCAAATTTATGATTACTTCAAGTTAGGGTTGTTGACTAATCCAAAACTAGGCATGCGAGACTAAAGAAAAGTTTGTTGAAAATTCCAATCTCTTATTGTTAAAGTTAAGGAAGGTTTGCAGGAATGTGATCATATACACCAGGTCTATTACACAGCTACAAATCAGATTTGGATGATGAAATTGATGATGGATTTTGGTTGAGGTACATGTTGATTACATGGTTGAGACAAGTAGTTGATGAGTTGGCACATACATGAGGTGTATAATTGATTATGTTGGTACATATTGATGAGTCATAGTTGATGAGTAGTTGACACATGATTCGTAC
>SNQJ01S0031263.1:52790-63833 GCA_010110895.2 Picea sitchensis | reverse complement strand
TACATATTGATGAGTCATAGTTGATGAGTAGTTGACACATGATTCGTACATACTTGGTACATGGTTGGATGCACTTGTTTATGGTACAAGTTGATTACAGGTTGTTTGGTACAGGTTGGTGCATGGTTGATGAACTTGTTTATTGTACAGGTTGAGGTATAGGTTGATGCATGGTTGAAGCATGGTTCATATTTATTGGTACATATTTACAGCAGTATATATCACAGTGATAGTGTGCTAGTGGTTCCATCATTTTACTTCTAATTCAAGGTGGCAGGACGGGGCAAGGATAGGTGGTTGTAACCACCTTCTGGTTGTAGTCGGAGAACATAGGGGGTTGTAGCCTCCTTCTGTTTGTAGCCAGAGAAATAGGGAGTTGGAGCTTCTCTCAGGTTGTAGCCTGAGAAACTAGGGGGTTGGAGCCTCCTTCCAGTTGCAGCTAGAAAACAAAGGAAGTTGGTGCTTATAATGAATGTAATTCTTCAAGACATATAAGAAAATGTGTTATGTGGTTTTCTCCCGATTTGGGTTTCCACGTAAAACAATGGTGTACTGTGTATGTGTGTGATTGTTTATTTCTTACTTCTCATTATTGGATAATAATTCTACATTGATATAACATTTAAAGAAAATGGATTATAATTATGCTATTACTGATTCACGCCCCCTCTTAGTAATCCAAAAGTCGTTATAGGTACATTTCTCCATCTCTTTGGATTGTTGGACATGCTCACTTTCATATTTATCTTCAATCAATGACTGCACTTGTGAATTGACAAGGTATTCTACAAAGCAAGGAACAAGGTCATCAAGTGCCTGAGAAGAGTGCTCCAATATCTTGTCAATCTGTTTCATTGTTTTTTTGTGACTTTGCATCAACACATATTCGCTTGCTTCAACAATTATTTTAGAATTCTCTCTCAAAAATTTGAATGCAGCAAAGCACAAGGGTAGAGAATTTTATTCGGTTGATCCAATACGCTGCCCTTTGTAACTGTGATATGTAGGTTGACTTATCTCACTGTAATGTTGAAAAAGAAAGTCCTCAACATCACAATCCTCCTCATATTTGTCATATACAAGAAAATCAATTGTATGTGGGATGTCATCTAATAAGAACAAACTGGGAATATCAACCTGTTCTTCAACAAAATTATTTGTAAACTCATCCTCTTGACCGTTTGTAAACTAATACATAAAATGATCATCCTTTTTCTTATCATGAGATGGATCAACACCTCCTCTTTCAACAGGTAGAATATAATTTTTTTCAGAATCATTAGTGTTGGAAATTGTAGGAGGACCTATGGTATTTTCAAATCTATGCTCAGGATCCCAATCAACCTCTTTCCTCTCACATTCACTTTCATTTTATTGGGCATTTGGTCCTTCATTTTGAATCTGTTCACATGCTTGGATGTTGTGTTGAATGTCCTGAGCATCATAGAACATTTGTTGTAAGGAATTGGATCGTCTTTCCATAAGAAGGAGAGATGAATCTGGATGTAGAGTAATTGCATAATGGAGCATAGAAACAACTTTAGTGGGTCGAATTTCTTTGGGTAAATTTTGATAGATACTGGAAAACCTTCTGTTGAATACATAAATAGTTTCATTGTCCTTCTTTTCCAAAGCATAGAACTCTCTAATCTGTAGGTCCAAAGACTTCTTATTGCCCCAAAACTTTAAAAAGAAATCCTTCAACTACTCCCATGAGCTAATTTCCTCTGGCTCCAAATGTTTAAACCAGTCTTTGGTGTCTCCTTTCAAAGATTAAGAGAAGGCCCTCATATGAACATCATCATGTTCAATCTCAAACAAATCTATAAAATGCTCAAACCCTTGGATGTGTTTTTCAGCTGAGATGCTATCAGGTTCTCCATAAAACATAGGTAGGTACTCATAGTGTTTTGGAGGAAAATTATGAAGGATGTGGGGTAACATTAAGGGTATGTATCTATGCTGAGTCTTGGAGGGTGTTGGATTAAGTGCAGGAGATGAAATATCAACCCTTATTTCATGAGGCTCATCAACTTGGTTATGGTCATCACGTAGCCAAGATGAAATTTATTTATCAAATGGAGTGATAAACTGAGGGGACATTCGTGCAATTTTAAGAGGGGGATATATATTTTCTGGATTGTCATGGTCATTATTTGCATGCAGTAAGAAAAGAAGAACTTTCCTAGCATTTTCGAGAAAGGACCAGAGACAACTTATAACAAATAGCAAAATGATCTGAAAAAAATCCCATTTTGATCTTTTGTTTTCTTTCATAATGCCTTCTCATACCTCAGCCAAGGGGCATTGTCTTTCAGTGAATCCTATGAACTGCATTCTATATTTGAAATTTGAGTGAAGTTTCCAATGACGTCTTGGGATATGGATTTTGAATTACGAGTGAAGTCACCATTGATGTTTTGGAAGATGGATTCTTCATTGAGAGTGGAGTTGCCAGTGAAAATTGAAATATTTTGGATTCTTCTACCAGTGGAATCACCTTCAAACTGTTTTTTTGATATGTGGAGTCACTAGAGAAGGAATACAACCAGTATGTGCCTAAGTTTCTGCTTCTCTCGAACCTTCTAACTCAACCATGTCATTCTTCCCAGGGAAAATTTTTCAATTTCGTTCCCGGCAGCGAGGCTAGAATGTTAGCACTCTGTAAATTTTGTCCGACTGATAGAAAAATGACAGAGGAAAATATTTCAACCTACATTAGAGTTGGACACTAGCCTTCTCAACTCAGAGAGGGATATCTCATGTCACTTGATATATCTATGACAATCGGTGGCTAGATTTGGTTTGTTTTGGGGGGGTTTTAAAAAGTTGTTGGTCAAGAAGAGGAGGAACACTCAGGGCTATGGAGTCAAAATTCTGAAATTGAATGAAAACATTGATTGGCTTGTATAACTCTCTAAAGGATAAAGGATAAATGAGAAAATGAATCTGAGTTATAACTTGAATTTAATTATAGTGGTAAGAGGAAAGAGAAACATATAACTACATCAAAGCATTACAGAAATGAATTCTGAATTAGCTAAGAAGAAACATACATAGTTTAAATTGATTAAGCCAAGAGAATTAAATGAAGAATTTTGGGCCTCTAACTCTCCAATTTAAACAGAAGACAATGTAAATGGAATTAAAGAAACACATGAAATACATACAATGAGGGAAGACCAAACTCATATCACCACCATTAGAATCTTTTCATAGAGACTTCAAAGCTACTGCATATGTATTCAATTTAACCCCAGAAAATTACCAAAGTCTTCCTGCACAGAGGGAAGGCTCCTATTTTTTCCATGCTTTTCATATCCTCGAGATAATACATATATAGGGGAATTACTTGTGGAATTCAAAATGTTTAGACTTCCCCATAATTCTAAAATTAGAGATAAGTTACAAAAAAGGAGTGATTTGTAATAACAATTATCTTATTTTAAAGGGACCATTAGGAACAAGTCTGTCATATCTGGGGCCCCTTTCTTCGACTGCCATCTATCCAAAATTTGTTGGAATGTACTTAATCCTACCTGAGAATTCATTTCAGCTTGGCAATTTCCTCTTTTAGAGTGCTCAACCAAGCGAGTTGATTTTCTCTGATGCTTTCCCTCGTCTCATCTCTAATTTGTGTTCTCTGTCGTTTTCTCCTCTTCTTCTTCGTTGCCTGCTTGTAGGTTTCATCCGCGTATTCATTTATGAATAGGTCCCTCATAACAGGGTTTAATATGACCCCCGACTCTGATTCAGTTGTGGGCTCTGTATGAAATTTGTTGCTAATATATGTGCAACCCACCTTTCTTTCTCACTTATTGGTAAGCTTGACACATTAGTTGAGAACCTCGTTGTTCTGGACACTGTTCAATTGATGTTATCTATATCTTTCGACCTTGCAGAGGCCATGATTTTGTCTCCCTTAATTCTACAAAAATCAAGAAATCGATCCAGCTCGAGATTACTCCACTTATGCATGGGACGACAATTTCCTAGAGTAGGATAAAGATACCCATATATGAAGACCGGTAGTCCTTGAATCCTAATCATGAATTAATGACATGGTATGTTGGTTTCCCATGCTTCATCAATCTACTTCAAATGATGAACTTTTGAGTTAGTAATACAACAAGGTTCACTTCACATGTCAGATGGGAAGTACCTGAACTAGCGTCGTGAGGTGATTTGACTAACCTTCACCTCCCCCCACAAGTTTTTGATTTGACACATTAAACCACGTGACATAGGGGTTGTTGAGAAAACGGTTTCAGGCGAACCTCTTTTTGGCCCGATGCACTTCTAAGTGCTACATGCGTCCACTATTAAAACCACAATGGTTGTCCCCGGTCCGCCCTCTCATAATTAAGTTCTGTGCTATTTCACCGCTCGATATGGGCCTCATTCTCCGATCTAGGTTGCTTCAAGATCAACTATCTGGAAGACTCCTTCCTTCTCTCTTCTGCCATATTTGTCTATATTACCGCCATATACGACCCAAACCTCCAAATAATGCCATGTCTCTACAATTATTTAGTCACCCACTAAATTTAAACTCAGATTTGAAGCATGGTCATCATGGTGATAATAGACTAGTAAGAAACTTTCTCTCAGGCATCTCAAGGTATTTGGATGTGAGGCCTATGTTCATATTCCAAAGGAAAACATGAGTAAGCTAGATAAGAAGGATAAAAAGTGTATCTTTATTAGGTATAAATATGGTCTCAAAGGTTATAATATTTAGAACCCAAAAAATAATAAGGTTGTGTATAGCCAAGATGTGGTATTTAGAGAAATGAAGGATGTTGTTGAATAGGAAGTCCTACTAAGTAAGGAAGAACTAGAGAAAATAGAGTTTGATTTAAAGGATGATTAATCTCAATCTAGAGAAGAACATGAATTAGAAGAAGAAGATCATCATACTCAAGTATTGAGGATATCAATTCGAGAAAGACGGTTATTAGAAAGGTATACTCCATATGATTTCAATTCAAATTTTTATTTGTCTATTACTGATGATGATCCTAGAACTGTCAGGGAGGTAGTTGATTCAGAGGATGGAAAACTATGGAAAAAGGCCATCGATGAAGAAATGGAAGCATTGGATAAGAATGAGGCTTGTTATCTAGTGGAGTTACCGACTCGAACAAATCCCATTGGGAGAAAATGGGTATTTAAAAAAGAATATGAATGCAGAAGGGAAAGTGGAGAAATACAAAGCTCGGTTAGTAGAAAAGGGTTATTCCCAGGCTTAGGAAATTGATTTTGGTGAGATTTTTTCTCCTTCTTTCCAAGTTAACTTCTATAATATTTATTTTATATGTTGTTGTTTCATTTTATTTTGAGGTAGAACAACTGGATGTGAAGAAAACATTTCTACATGGGGATCTAGAAGAAGAAATCTATATGAAGTAGCTAGAAGTCTTTGTTGTGAATGGAATGAAGGAGTTGGTATGAAAGATAAAAAATTCCTTGTATGGTTTAAAACAATCACCAAGGATGTGGTATCAAAAATTTGATACTTATATGATGGGACTTAACTTCAAAATAAGAAAAGAGGATCACTAAGTGCATTTTAAATTAATTTGTGATCATTTGATTTATTTTGTCTTGTATGTGGATGACATGTTGTTGATAGGAAATAACAAGGAGAATATCTAGGATGTGAAAACTCAGTTGTCCTTTAAATTTTACATGAAGGATCTCGATGCTGCAAATTTAATTCTGGGCATGGAAATTAAAAGAGATCCAAAAAAGAGGAAACTATGGTTAAATCAGGGAAAATATGTTGATACAATATTGCAGAGGTTTAATCTGCTAGAATGTAAACCAGTCAAGGTCCCTAGTCCTGTTGGTGTAAAGTTATCTACAAATTAGTGTCCTAAGACATAGAAAGAGGAGGAGAACATGTCTCAAGTTCCATATGTGAGTGCAGTTGGTAGTTTTATGTATGCAATGGTATGTACTAGACCAGACATTGCACATATAGTGGGAGTTTTGAGAAGGTATATGTAAAAACCATAGAAGGATCATTGGACCATAATAGAAAGGGTTATCAGGTATTTGCATGGCACTGCTAGCTATGGATTGTGCTACCAAGGAAGACTTTTATTAGACAGAGTGTTGGACATACATGGATTTTTGGATGTATACTTGGTTGGAGATTTGGATCGTAAGAGAGCTACAAGAGGGTATATGTTTAACTTGTTTGGAGGATCAATCAGTTGGATGATAAAAATACAGGTTGTAGTGGCACTTTCAACTACATAAGTTGAATACATGGCATCCAATCATGCAAGTAAGGAAGCAGTATTCTTACAAATGTTTTTTTCAGGTATTGGGTTGGTACAAAAACTTGTAAGGATAGATTGTGACAATCAGAGTGCAATTTTTTTGGCTAAGAACCTGACTTGTCATTCAAAGACAAAACATATTGATATTCAATATCACTTTGTGAGAGACAAGGTTGAAGAAAACAAAGTGTTGTTCATGAAGGTGAAAACTTTGAAGAATGTTTCATATTCATTAACAAAATCTATGAACAATGAGAATTTCTCTTGGTGTAGAGGATCTATGGGAATTCTTTCCCTAGATTTTTTATTATGTAACTCTTTAACCCCCTGTATGTAAAGAAAAAAACACGTGGGATAATGTTGGGTATGTGTTATATTCTTTTCAAAACTAGCCATAGTGTTTGATACGTTTCATTGAGCACGTGGGGAATTTTGAGGGGGGGAAGCACCCGCAAGAATTTTTTTTCCTTGGGAAACGTCTTTCATTTTTTGCCTTTTTTTTCGTGTCACCTCGATTTTTGTGTCCATTGTTGGGAGGTTTTTTGGAACATGATTTTTATTGATGGTTTTCTATTTCTGGTTAAGGAATTAGTGCTTTTGAATAATCCAGGTCATTGGGTTAGAGTTTTGGATGTCGTTGGATCGTATATGTATATTTTATTGTAAACAATGTATCACAATGAATGAATATAGAACATTTTGGTTTTCCCGATTTGGGTTTCCAGGGGAAAAATCTATGTGTAATGTGCGTATTTACCATTGTATGTCTTATGTTCTTTTATTGAAAATATGTTTGCAGTAAAATATTGTACAAGGTTAAACAATACATTTGGTATCGGAGCTTTTTTGGCTTCATGGGGGACGCCTTTGTGGTCAAGGTTTTGGCTCGAGACTATGATATTCATTGTTACATCGGGAGATATGTGGTATTTATTTTTCAGGTGAAAATAAATGGCGAGTAGTTCAAAAATGGAGATCGAGAAGTTTACATGGAAAATGTTTGAGCTCTGGAAGCTCAAGATGGAAGATTTGTTAGTGGACAAAGATCAGTGGATCATGGTGGATCCAGGTACTGCATCTATAGAAACTTCAACAAATGAATGGAAAAAGTTGGATTGGAAGGTGAAGAGAACAATCTGACTGTGTCTCTCATATTTTGTATTACTGAATGTGTCAAAGGAAGCTACAACCAAAGATTTATGGGATAATTTGGGGAAGTTCTATTAGTCTAAGTCCCTAGTAAATAAACTATTCCTAACAAATAAGTTGTATAAGTTAACGATGAGAGATGGAGACTCAGTGGAAGAGCATTTGAGTGCCTTCAATACTGTGGTAAGTCAGTTAGTATATGTTGAGATTAAAATTTAATATGAAGATAAGTGTATCAGTTTATTGTTCTATTTACCAAACTCGTGGGATAGTCTGGTTGTGGCCATAGGTAGTATTACAACTTCCTTTAAGTTTGATGAAGTGGTATCATCCTTGTTGTCGGAGGAGATGAGACAGAAGAACCTAGAAGGACATAGCATAAATGAATTATTTCCAAGAGGATGCTCCCAGGAAAGAAATATATCTAAGTCCTCAAGTGGGAGATATAAGTCTAAGGGAATATCTGAGTCTCCTCAAAATTTTGTAAACATATGTTGGAGATGTGGAAAACAAGGGTACTGCATGAGGTAGTGTAGATCCAAAGTTGACAAAATGAAGGGATCTCAAGAATCTCCTTCTACAGAAGCAAATACCTCCAAGGAAGAAGGAGGGGATGTGTACTTGGCTTATTCAAGCACACATGCATATCATGAGGCATCATTGGTTGACTCAGGTGCATCCTTTCATATGAATCCCCATAGGGAGTGGTTCTGTGAATATGAAATTTATGATGGAGGTAATGTTTTCCTAGGTGACGACTCGACAACCAGAATAATAGGTCAAGGAAAAGTCAAGTTGAGGCCCATAGATGGAAGGATTAGAACACTACGTGATGTTTTCCACATCCCGGGATTGGCCAAAATGTTTATTTTTGTAAGAAAAATTGGCGATGCAGGGGTAAAAATAATATGTGAAAAGGAAATCTGCAAGATTGTTCGAGGAGCAATGGTGTTGCTGAAGGGGGTTCGGTTTGGAACTCTATATAATCTCCAAGGAGGAACTATTGGTTATGGGTGTAATAGTTCCATTGTTCCTAATATTGGATTTGAAGAAGAAAGAACTCCTATAGTCTCTGGATAAAAGGTTATGTTGTGGCAGCAAAGAGTGGGGCATATCAGAGAGAAGGGTCTTTGACTACTGCACGGTAAATGTATGGTTGAAGATATGTCTATCTAGTCTCTGGATTTTGATTTCTACGAACATTGTGTATATGGGAAGCAGAATCAGGTAAGCTTCCCCCTTGGTGCAACAAACAAAGAAGGAATTTTACAACTAGTTTGGAGTGATGTGTTTGGACCTGTGTTGGTTACACCATTGGGAAAATATGTGTACTATGTCTCATTTATAGATGAATTCTCGAGGAATACTTGGATATATTTGCTCATGAATAAATATGAAGTCTTTGATAAGTTTAAAGAGTTAAAATATCTTGTTGAGAATCAAACAAAGAGAAGAATTAAGGTGTTGAGGACAGATAATGGTGGAGAGTTCTGGAGGAATGAATTTGAAGAATTATGTAAGAAGTGTGGTATATAAAGGCACAAGAATACTCCATATAAAACTTAGTAGAATGGAGTTGCAGAAAAGATAAATAGGACATTCATGGAAAAAGAAAGGTCCATGCTCAGTGGTGTCAAGTTAGGGAAAAAATTATGGACAAAGGCAGTGGGTAATTCATGTTACCTAGTCAACAGATCACCATCATCAACACTGTATGAAAAGACTCCACAAGAGGTATGGACTGGAAAGAAACCTTCTCTCACACATATCAAGGTATTTGGTTGTGAGGCCTATGTTCATGTTCCAAAGGAAAAAAATAGTAAGCTAGATAATAAAGCTGAAAAGTGTATCTTTATTGGGTATAAACATGGTCTCAAAGGTTATAAGTTTTAGAAACCAGAATCTAGAAATATTGTGTATAGCCAAGATGTGGTATTTAGAGAAATGAAAGATGTTTTTAAACAAGAAGTAATACCAAGTAAGGAAGAACCAGAGAAAATGGAGTTTGATTTAAAGGATGATGAATCAGACTCTACAAAAGAAAAAGATCCTCATAATCTAGTATTGAGGAGATCAGTTTGAGAAAGAAGGCTACCGAAAATGTATACTCCACATGATTTCCATTCAAATTTTTATTTTTCTATTATTGATGATGATCCTAGAACTGTCACTGAGGCAACAAATTTAGAGGATGGAAAACTATGGAAAAAGGACATGGATGAAGAAATGGAAGCTTGGATAAGAATGAGGCTTGGGATCTAGTGGAGTTGCCACCTAGAAGAAATCCCATTGGAAGAAAATGGTTATTTAAAAAGAATACAAATGAAGAAGTCAAAGTGGATAAATGCAAAGCTTGGTTAGTACCAAAGGATTATTCCCAGGTTGATGGAATTTATTTTGGTGATATTTTTTATCCTGTTGCTAAGTTAACTTCTATAATATTTCTATTATATCTTGTTGTTGCATTTGATTTTGATGTAGAACAGATGGATGTGAAGACAAAATTCCTACATGGGGATATGGAAGAAGAAATATATATGAATCAACTAGAATGCTTTGATGTGAAGGGAAACAAGGAGTTGGTATGCAAGATGAAAAATTCATTGTATGGTTTAAAAAAATCACCAACGATGTGGTATCAATAACTTTCATAGGGCGAGATAATATAATCACTGGATTCTTCGAAAGTAAAAATGAGGAACAACAGAAAAGATGAGAAACATAATTTCAACAAAGAAGCAGTTAAGAATTTCTTTATTGAAAACACCAGAAGATAAAACACTAAAATCTTGAGAGTCAGAAACAGGGTATACGAGATAAATCCTGGAACGTTCGTTACTTCTAAAGATTAGATTCAGAAAACAATATGATAACAAAGCGAGAATAACATTCAACTTAGAGAGAAAGACATCACCAATAAATACACGCAAGAATCCTGTAAAAGTGCCTCCTTTTTATTAATGGAAGATCTCTTCAAAAATATTACAGTTTGATAGATTTAGGGTGTGATGATCAACAACCCCCAATACTTCAAAAGATGAAGTATTTATAACTCAAATTACAAACAATCATGTCATTAATGATCAGGACGTGCTAAATCTATTTTTAGCCTAACTAACTTAACAAATTTCCTAAATCTAGGAATTGCTTGATGATGTGGTGTAACTGCATGCTGATTTCTGGGTGGACCGTTGATGAAGCCTCTGCATGACCTCAT
The DNA here is from genome assembly GCA_010110895.2 of Picea sitchensis. Lineage (NCBI taxonomy): Eukaryota > Viridiplantae > Streptophyta > Pinopsida > Pinales > Pinaceae > Picea > Picea sitchensis. The sequence continues at coordinate 53,177 of SNQJ01S0031263.1, read as the reverse complement.
ATGACTGGACAAATGACTGGACTAGGACAGCTCATCTGCTACTCGATCAGATCATAGAGTTCCTCCCATCGGAGATGACTCGGCACGTTGACTTTGAGTATCCTTCGATACACTTCATCCATTTATGTGTACTTGGCGAAGATAGGTTTGGTGAGGAAGATGTATCGAATCTCATGTTGGATACTGATGTCCCACTGAAGGGAATATAGGAATGCCTTGCCAATGATGCTCCCTTGAATTCCTGCAAAATTTGACCTGTACTTAGCCACATCGGCCAATCTATTCTTGTAGTCTGGGAGTGTCATCAATTTATCATTGATTACCTTCAGACCAGGAAGACCTTTCTTCTGGAGAGCCTCAATATTACTGAAGAATATTTGTACCCCT
>SNQJ01S0031263.1:41572-52740 GCA_010110895.2 Picea sitchensis | reverse complement strand
TAATCCTCTCTTGGTCAAAACTCTTTTGACCTCAAGGATGGTCTTTGTTCTGTCTTCAATTTTCAGCTCTTCCAGTTCTTCCCTGGTCTTAGAATTCCGGAACTTGATGATCTCGTTTTCCTGTGTTGGCATCTCCCCCAATTCTGATTTGATATTCTCAATGGCCTGCTTGCTTCTTTGTACCAATTCATTCTGCTCAAACATGATCTGTATCATGGGCCATATCTCGTTCATGGACTTGGTGATGTCTGTCCATACACTTTCTTTGACCTCGGCCAAAGTCTTTCCTGCCACTGTTTGCTTCTGGAGCTGTTGTAAGTCCTATTTGAGCTGATCTGTCACCTGATTTTCCTTGGAGAGGCTGGTCTGAAAGGAATATTTGAGTTCCTGAAGGTTATCAATCTCCTTTTTAAGACTGTTGATCTATGTTTCCTGCAGGTTCATTTTTTCCATAGACTTAGCCAGGTCGACTATCTTCTCGAGGGATGTCAATGGAGTTGCAGATGGGACTTTTGTCACTGATGCTGTGCTCACTCTCGATATCAAAATGGAATTCAGTGGAATGACTTCCATTGGATTCAGTTGCTCTTTCTCTTTTACTAGCTTCTCCATCTCAGCTTCCATCTCCTTTAACTGTGCGTTCTTCTCCATGAGTAGCTTAAGCATTTCATCTTTCTCTCCTTCTTTCTATGCTATCTCCTTCGCCTACGAATCCTCTGTGGGTGGGAGATTCAGTTGTTTCCTCAAGGAGGCTATGTCAGCATTCTTCTTCTTTATCATTTCCTCAGTTGCTTTCACGTTCGAAGGATCATAACCGATCTTGAGGACCATCTCCTCCAAAGTCTTGATCCTATTGTCCTTGGCAAAGGACGATATCTTCTCCAACTTGAGTTGTGTTTGAACATTGTTCAGGGACACTTTTAGTTTGGACACAGTAGTGGAAGCATGCACCAGCATGTAAAAGACCATTTCCCCTGTCTGCCTGTGCAGATCCATGTGATCGGTTGGATGCACGTCCTTCGTCTGGAATTTGAAGGTGGCCCTCTTGTAGTCAGTGATCACCTTTGGATCTGGTACCTGTGCCTGGAGGAATTCCATATGCATTCTTCCCTTCTCATTGTCGAATGTCGATAGCAGCCTATGTTGCGCAGTCGACATCTGCTTCCAGAACTAGGCGCAAGTGTTGCTGATCAGGGTCTGGTTCCTTTTCTTCATCATCTCGTACTTTTCAAAGATACCCAGCTTCGGTCCCACCTTGCCTGGCTGGGTGGTCAATGGAGAATCTATAGATTTCCCTGGCACTGCTGAGGTTATGACCTTATGGAGGCTCGAACCGAAGGGTGGCCTGTCAACCTTGGTCACTGTTGTAGACGAGGCTTCTTTTTCTCCAGTCGGGCCAGGAACTGGCATAGTCTTAGGCCTCTTAGTATGCAGCTAGAACTCTTCGGACGATACCTCCATGACAGGCGGAGATAAATCTTGCCAACGCCTTTTCTCTTTCGGGACCTGCGGCGTGGTTGTTTGAGATAGAGTGGTCGGGGGATCCTGTTGTTCTACTTCGACCAATGTGTTAGGCTCCCATACTGTCTTGTTTGCGAATTTTTCATATTCAAGCCTAGCTTCATGAACATATGGGATGTTCTTTTTTTTCACCCTCATCTCAGAGATGATCCCACATGGATCATAATGCCATGGGAATCTCATGAAGAACTTCATTTCCCTCAGCATTCTGTCTGCTTCTTCCCCAGCGCCACGATTGTTGCAAATGAAGGAGCCAATCTGCCCCTTGATTCTAATTTATTGCTTTTTCTTCAGTGACACAAAATGGATATCATCGGAATTTATTATCTGCCTGATATATTCCAAAGAAAAAATTCTGACAGGCAGATACTTGGGCAACTTATACGGTGCCAACTCGCACCTGTATACTCTGATATCGGTGTAATATTGATATAAATACCAATCCCCCGTCTTTGTGTTATCTGAGAGATGCAAGATCCTTTGAACTTCATAATTTATCCAAGGCTCGAGCCTGCCGCCTAGAATACTTACCACAGGGTGGTAGAATTGATCAATGAACTCCTTGAAACTGATCTCTGTGGAGTTGTGCTTGAGCAAGGAGGTCCATGCTGTCACTGCCTGGGGTCTACCATCTCTATCCATCTTCTGCATGGAAAAAATGAATTTGTCTGCTTGGAAGAAGACAAACAGGTATGCCAGTATGGATGAGTATCAGAACATGCCTTCCATGGCGAAATTCACGAACTGTTCGTGAATATTGTTCGCCAGGAATGTGCTGAAGTCAAACTGGGTGGTGGGCTTTTCATTGGTAGAGAAGATGGATAGAAAACCCAGAATGGGTTCATCTACCCACTGATCAGAATAGTATCCTAACAAATCACAAAGGGAAGATATGATCTGGTTTCCTTTAGTCGAGAACATGGAAGAAGGATAAGGAGGATTTGTGGAGGGAAATTGAGCGGATGGGGGGAGGAAAATCTCGAATATTTGAGCCCTTTGAGGGAAGGTCATTTTTTGGTATAATTCTGTAAGAATTTCCAGGTTGAAGGGTGATGTAGAGTGGACTTAGGGGATTTGCATCATCTGGTCGATAGATTCGAGCGTGATGAGGAAAAGGATCTCTCCGGACAAGGAGACGATGACTCTTTGCTCGGGAATGTAGTGGGCTTGGAACTTGAGAGCGAATTCTGGAAAAGGGTGGATATGAGGGAAGAGGTAAATGGGAAAGTTGGACTCCCAGAGTATGATTTCATCACTCTAGTCCAGGAAGACTTCCTTGAGCCATGAGTGAAGTTCTGCAAAATCAAAATCACACTTTGTATCCACGATTAAGCAGTCGTTGTCAACCAGTGGGATCCTATCAAGGTCGACAGGAGGCAGGATAAATAGATTCTCCTCTCCTTCTGCTTGTTTGGAATTTGGTGCCATTACTGCAACAGTACCTACAAGAAAAACAACATTAGCGGGGTGGTTGTTGGTGGGGGGCAATAGATTGTAATGGAGGAGGAGACGGGGTAAATATCTCTGGTGCGATGAGTGATTTAATGGTGAAAATAGGAAGAAAAGGGTATTTTTGAGTAAATGGGTGTCTGTTGGGCGCGGGAGACAGGTCAATTGGATAATGGATATGTCATCTAGTAATAAATGGCCAACGGATCACTTAGAGTGTGAGATGGCAGGTGACGGTGACTGAGGGATATGGATGAGTGACGTGGAGGATACCGATTGGGGTAAAGGTCATAGTGAGGGGGCTTGCCACGAACAACTGGGGGAAAGAACTAACAACAGTTATGGGACGTGACTACTTCAGGAAAGATGAATGGTGACATCCAGAGGTGACGAAGGTATGCCAGATAGTAGGAGATGATGGGACTCGGGGCCATTAGATCGTTGCCATGTATAGACAGGGGCCCACCAGAGGAAAGATTCCATTCCGGACCCCCCCAGTTAAAATCAGGTCATTCGGGGGGGTCTGAAATACGTCTAGGGCCATTGATCTACATGCCTGCTTCTGAGCCGTAGATCTATGCGCACTGTTTATGACACATTCTGGACCCCCCCCCTCCACTAAAGGCAGAATGGATGGGNGGATGGTCCGGAATCCAATACCGATCGTAGATTTGCGTGCTTAATCCTGAGCCGTCCAGATGCGCGCGGGTCTTATCATTGATTCCAGACCCCCCCCCTAGTTAAAAGCAGAACGGTCGGGGGGGTCCAGAATGATCTGTCCACTGTAGATCTAGGTGCGATCATCTAGACCACGGATATGTGAATGGAGTATAAGTGAGGGTGCGGAAAATACATGCACCGAGGAAACTTAGGATAATTGTTTTTTCACGGGTTTTCTCCAAGGCTCTTCATGTCAACACCACCAAGGGGTTAGTCAAATGACCTTTTAAGTATCTGAGACATGGTGCAACACTTACATCAAACTGGTTCTTGTTGAAATGAAGCAACAAAGCAACTAGCCTATATTCTAACCTAGCTTCCTATGACAATTAACCTAGATTAAGCTGTTGGGTTAAGAATTTATTCTACCCTGGGGCTATCTGACTAAGATTAGATAGTCTGGCTAGATTTATTCAATAATCTAACCTATATACTTTGGCTAAGATTAAATTGTTTAGCCAAACTCATTCACTAATCCTATCAACATCAATTTAAAAAGAACTTGGCCATGCTTGAAAGGTATGGACCAAGTTACTATTATTGCATGGGGCTTTTATTGCAATTCTTTTATGCCCTCTTTTCTTTTCTTTCTTTTTCTTTTCTTTTCTTTTCCTTTTCTTTTCCTTTTCTTTTCTTTTTCTTTTTCTTTTTCTTTTTTCTTTTCTTTTTCAAATTATTTGCAGAATGAAAAATCATTTGTCAAAAAAAACACTAGAGACAGATAATATCCCAGTCACCAGTTGATCCTATAACTTATAGGGTAATAACAACGGCTCCACCTGGGGATGGTACTTTCCATGTGAAGTGCCAAGAATCCTGGTCTTGGTCATTTTGAGAACTTCTGCCTAGTAGCCTTTGTTGGTTTTATTCTCAAAAATTGGAAGAACAGTGGTCAGCAGCTTAGGGCCTTCTCTTCAGGCTTCAACCAACTGACTAATGTTCTTCGCTCAGAAAATGCAGGTGAAAAACAAAAATGGTATGTACAATGATGAGTGAAAAATCGAGCCTCTACTGAGGTGGCACATAATGCTTCATCATTCTGCCATTTAAAGGTCCTCCTGGAAGATCTGTCCCATCAACGTTGTTTAGCAAGAAAGCATTGTTCCCCCTGAATGCTTGAATCATGTATGGTCCTCTCCAAAGATTGTCAAATTTTCCATGCTTTCCCTTGTCTTCATTTCTGGCGTCCCATCTCAGCACCAAATCTCCTAGCTCAAAATCATCTTCCTTGGTTCTTTTGTCAAAAATATTCTTGATTCTTTCTTAGATTACTTGAGTCTTGTTGAAATTTCTTCCCTAGAATGATGCAAATGGATCATCTGGTTGATCCTTCTCTGTGAGTGATTTGGCTCGGCTTGTACCTATTGAAGCAACTTCATGACAGGGACTCCTAAGGAAGTGGGGAAAACGGCTTCTGTTCCATAAACTAGCTAGTATGGTGACATACCAATTGACCTTTTGGTGGTCAGTCTCTCATCCCATAATGCGAACACCAACTTGTTATGCCACAATTTCTTGTTTTCCTACAATGTTTTCTTGATGATGTTTACCAAGGTTTTGTTTGAAGATTCTACCAGCCCATTCCCCTGAGGGTAGTAAGCTGTGGAATGTCCCAAACCAATGTGATACTGGTTGCAGAAATCTATGAGTTTCTTCGATCGAAAAGTAGTTGCATTGTCAGTTATAATCTTTCTAGGACATCCAAAGTGAGACAAGATATTATTTTCAAGGAATTTGATAATAATAGAGTCAGTGGCTTGCCTGCTTGGTACCGCTTTGATCCATTTGGTAAAATAATCGGTGGCAGTGAGAATCCACCTGTGCTGGCTTGAAGAAGGGGGGTGTATTTCTCCAATGAAGTCCAATACCCATTGCTGGAAAGGGGCTTCAACTGAGATCGGTTTCAGAGGTAGAGGGAGGAGTTTCCTTTTGCCTTCAAACAATTGACATTGATGACATGCAGTCACTTTATGATGTACATCGGTGAATAGGGTGGGCCAATAGAATCCAGCTCTGAGGATTTTGTTGGTTGTGACCTTCCGGTTCAAATGGCCACCACATTCTCCTGCATGAAATTCTTGTAACACTTTGTCAACTTCATCTTTCAATAAACAATTTAACAGAATACCTCCAGGATCTTTCCAATACATATTTCCTTCTAGAATATAGAATTTTAAGGTTTTCAACTTCAAAAATCTAGCTTTAGTCTTAGTCAAACCAGGGGGAGCTTGTAAATTTTCCAAAACGAATATAAGGTTTGTGTACCATGGAGAGTTGAGAAATACCTCTCTCACGCTTGGAGTCGCCATCTCGCCCTGCTCATCTGCTGCAGCTAAAAAATTAATGTCAAGAGCATGGAAATTAGATTCAACCATTAATTTTGCTAGGCCTTGACCCTTAATTAGTTTCGTAGGCTTAATATCTATGTCGTATTCTAAAATGACATCAATCCATTTTCCTCTTCTTCCATCCGGACTGTCCTGGGTCAAAATGTCTTTTACTACCGCATTTGGAACATATGCTATGGTGTGGGAATGGAGAATGTAGACTCTAAAGTCTTTTATGGCTTTTACCAAGGCAAAAGCTTATTTCTCCATTATCTTGTAATTCAGAGCAACGTCTCTTAACGCTTTACTAAAGAAAGATATGGGATGTTCATACCCTTCGTTGTTATTTTGTAGTAATACCGCTGCTATAGTATGTTCGGAAGCGAAAGAAAAAAGATAGAAATCCTTCGTAAAATCAGAACTGATTAAGACAGGGGCCTCTGTGAGTGCTCGTTTGACTTGTTCGAAAGACTGTCTGGACTCAGTGTCCCATTTTATTTTTACATCCTTTTTTAACATATCTGTAATGTTTCTGAGGAGCTCTTCCAGATTGGGAATGAATCTTCATAAAAATTTTATTCTCCTGATAAAAGACTGTAATTCTTTGATGTTTCTTGGGTGTTCTAATTTTTGTATGGCCTAGATTCTGCTGGGGTCTATTTTGATTCCGTCCTTGGAGATGATTTGTCCTAGTAGTTTGCCTTCCTCTAGTCTGAAAAATCTTTTCTTAGGATTTAAAGAAATCCCAAACCTTCTAAATTTATCGAAGACTTGTCTGAGGTGTCGCAGGTGTTCGTCATTAGACCGGGAAAACACAGTTACATCATCCAAATAGACGACAATAAACTTACCCGATTCTTCCACAAAGGCGATATCCATCGCTCTCTGGAAAGTGGCTCCAGCGTTCATCAAACCAAAAGGCATTTTCACATACATGAAAGTGCCCCATGGTGTGGTGAAAGTGGTTTTGTCTTGGTCATCCGGGTGAACTAGGACCTGATTATAACCCGAGAACCCGTCTAGAAAAGAGATTCAACTGGATCCGACCACCCTTTATAGGATGTGGTCCATTTTGGGCAAGGGGTAATTATCCTTCAGGGAGACCTTATTCAGATTTCAGAAATCTATGCAAAGTCTGATTTCCCCAGATTTCTTATGCGTAGGGACCAAATTAGAGACCCATTTGGAAAAACGCAACGGGACTATGATTTTGGCTTCATACATTTTTTTCATTTCCTTTTCTATCAGAGGGAGTAACTTGGGATTTATCCTCCTAAGTTTCAGTCTAAACGGTTTTTGGTCTTCTTTTATTGGAATCCTGTGTTGTATGATGTTGGTATCATAAGCTTTTAAATCCTCATAACCCCAGGCAAAGACATCGGAATATTCTTTGAAAAACTTAATGTATTTAAGTTTTTGCTCAGGGGGTAATGATTTAGACAATTTGACTATCTTGGGTTTCTCTTTGGTCCCTATATTACAGTCCTCTACCTCTTGTCCATTGGCTTCAATTTTCGGTTTTTTGGCTATGTCGTTAAAATCAAACAAGTCCTCTAAAGGAACTAGACCCCTAGGAAACACATTACTTTTCAAATGTAAAATATCAGCATCCATCTCGTCATCGCCTAATTCTCCTGAATCTATGCTATTTACACTAGCAATTTCAAAATCAGATGTATTTACATTTTCATCTTCGTTCTCTAAATCTATATTTGTACATTCAAAATCATTTTTACATTGCAAAAAGTCTTTGATTTGATCATCATTACCAAACACTTTCCAGTACCTGATATTTTTGGGAACGGTTGGTCTGCATTTCACCTCAACAGTGTATGGGTGAGTCGAGCGGAAAGGAATCTTACATGTGGCTGCTGACGTAGCCAATCCATCTGCTAGAATGTTTTGTCCCCTCGACATTACCTGCAAGTCAACTTCAGTGAAACATCTAAGGGAATCAAGAACAAAATTCCTATAAGCTCTAAGAAGTGGGTGTTTCGTAGCGTACTCACCTTTGATTTCCTTGATTATCAACTTAGAATCACCTCTTACCATAATCTGTTTAGCACCAAGTATTTTCAAAAGCTTCAGACCGAGCATCAAGGCTTCATACTTGGCAATATTGTTAGTGTATTGGAAATTTAATTTGTAAGAATGGTTTTCTGAATACCTGTTTCTGTGATTATGCAGCCAGACTCCTACTCCAGCTCCTTCTTTGCTTACTACTCCATCAAAATCCATGCTCCAGAAATCTGCTGGTAGCTCTTCATTTATCACATTTTTCTTTTTTGCTACCTCAATGATTTCTTGGCCTTCATCTTGACTAGATGTATCTTCTCCCAGCTGAGTATATAGTTCTCCCATGTCACCATCATTGTACAAGATAAAAGAATCCAAGTCGGAATGTGCAGAGTAAAGAGGATAGTTGTGCGGTTTTTCTTGGCTACTGACCATGTATTTCATCAACATTTCTCTGTATAGCCTTCTTTGTTGTCCGAAGACTGGGATAGTGGCATATGACATATCTAGCTGCAGGGTACCTCTCAACTTAGCCCCCCAAGACCGGGATAGCAACATTCCATACTTCAGAGGGATGTCTGCAACTACCACATCCATGACTATGCTCTTTGCAGGAATCTGAACTAGGGTGATACATAGGTCCTTGATCAAACCAATACATCTAACTTTACTAGAGTCGAATGAGTGTAAATCTTTGTAAGGTCTGGTGACCTCCAGTCCCAGTTTTTCCATCACTGCTTTAGGCATCAGATTGTGGGAAGCACCCAAATCCAGCATAGTGTTATGCAAGTTCAGGTCATGTATGTTTAAACTGATGTAAAAAGGAGCTACATCACCATTATCGTCTCGGCCGTCTACTTCAGGTCCGAACAGAAGTTTGGGTTGATCATCTGTAAGGTTCACGGTATCTGAATGATTTGTTGATCCAATGGTTAAGGCCTTCATGCCTATGTCAGGTTCAATGGTCAGTGCTTTAATCACCTGTGAACGATAAATCTCTTTTTTCATCAACTCGGAAAGTGGAATGGGAATTTTTACTTTGGCTAATTCCCCCTTAAGGCTGAAAGGTGTAGGAGCTCTTCTTTGGCTCATCAAATCTGGTTTGTCTACCACATTCTTCTGGCCATAAGTACTTGGTTGATTATTTGATGAAACCTCGGGTTGTGACGATATTTTCAGAATAGTAAGGTTTTTCTTCATGGGAACTTCGACAGTACTGTTCTCAGGAATCTTCTCGGCAGATGGCTCAGAGGATTTCTTGGTTTCGACTACCTTCTTCGTTTCAATCATCTTTTTTGGGGAACTCCCTTCTGACTTTTTACTCCGCAGATTATACTGCCGGTGTACCTCCAAAATGGAATTTTTGAATGCCTACTATTCTGCATCTTCGGCTTCTTCACTTACTTTTGTTTGATTGAGAAGAAAAAATTCTTTCTCTTCTTGGGTAATGAAAATAGCTTTGTTATCGTGAATGCCCATGAGATTTATGTGAGTATCCTCCAATTCCTTGATCACTTCCTCCCCTTCATTAGCATAATTTTCTTATAGGGGAGGTCTGATATGCTGATCTGGACCTCTCTGCTCTCTTTGATCCCTAGGATCCCTCTATTTGATTTGAGGAGGGTTTCTCATGAAGTTAGGATTCCGAACCTGAGGAGCTGGTGGGTTTTCTCTTGGAGGATTTTTGTCTAACATAGTAAGTCTTTCCATCATTATTTCCATTGCTCTAGCCAATGAATCCAATTTGGAATCGGAGGTTGACGTGGAAGGTTCCTCTTTAATGGTGACTCTCCTCTCTGACCTCTGTCGTGCTCTTTTTTCCAACTAATTGGTCTCCACACTTATTGCACTTTTTTGCATGTCTTCCAGGGTGGTATAGTTCCTTTCCCTGAGTTGGTACGACATATCAGCGTCGAAACCATCAGGGAATTTTATCAATGCCAAACCCCGTGGAGGTTTTATTTAAGATGGGATTGCGTTGTACAGGTTATTGAAATGAGTGCAGTAATCTTGCACTGTCTCACCTTGATTTCTTCTAATATTTTCGTATTCTGAAAAGATTTGGAGAGGGTTTTTCTTTACCTCCCATCTGTCTAGAAAACGCCTTTGGAATGCGGTAAGGTCAAGGACTGAGGTGACACGCAAACCTTTGTACCATTTTTTAATGTCACCTGTCAAACTTTGGGCAAACAATCTCATTTGAATGTCAGCCTCATCTACTTCATGCAGATCGTAATTATCATTTATTTTATCAACATGTTGTTGGGAATTTAAAGGTCCCATTGCATCGAACTGTGGAAGTCTCGTTTGATAGTCTTGGGGCATGGCATGAAGAGGTGCAGCCAACACCAAGGGAGCGTATCTAGCTACCATGATGTGTGGAGGAGGTGGGATATCAGGCTGGATGATCGGCGAGGTAGTGACTGAAGACGAGGATGAGGAGGGACTGGATAGCACTGAGGGAGTGGTTTGCGGTTTAGCAGTGGGAGACAGAACTTTAGGGGTTCAAGGTTGCAAAACGGTTGGGTTGAAAATGATTCCAGTCACAAAACTATCGGACCGTGTTCTAACCAGGCTTTGTTGGGAAAAGGTGTCAAAGTCAGGGTTTTAAAAGGTAATGGGTTCCCCTGAAAAGGAAAGGGACTTATACAAAGGAATATGACTCACTGAGCCTTCAGCTACTGTCTTTTTCTTGAGCAACTGTTCTGGGTTATCTGTCACTGTCGCAGGTTCTGGGTCTGGATGAGATTGAGTATAAACCTTCTTGGGAGCCAGATTTCTTTTTGATTTTTTATATATATACTTTTTAGTTTTATGAGTCCAAAAATAATATGAACAAATTTTAATCAACCTCTAAACNTTTGCAATCTTTCTTGAACATACTTTCTTTTTAGGGAAAGAAAATGTGAAGTTATAAATTTTATGTTCGTCCCCAGTATGGTCGCCACTATGTTAGCACTCTATAAATTTCCAAGAGGTTGACAACAGAATAAATCCACAAAATGTAACTTTATCCAACCTCTTTTGAAGCAAGGATCTAGCCCTTCCAACTTCAGAGAGGGATCTCTCTATATGATTTAGCTATGTTTCAAATTTCAAATATTAGGCTAGGTAAATAAATAAGTCGGTTTTTGT
>SNQJ01S0031263.1:0-14572 GCA_010110895.2 Picea sitchensis | reverse complement strand
TTGTAGTTAGGAAATCCGACGGTCACGATATGTTCCTGACATAGAGTGATCTGACGGTTCATACTCTCCTCGATATTAACAACCATTGATCCGTGTCTTAACACTCGATTGGTCAATGATATCTATTTAAAGACCATGGAGGGTCACTTGCCAATAATCGATTATGAGAAACTCTATTGTAAAATATCTCTGTAATATTTTTCTTTTGCATTAATAAACTGCTCCAAGTGGCCGTATTGGCTGGGGTCGTGGATGTTTCCCCGTAGGGGTTTTACCACGTGAAAAAATTGGAGTGCTGATATTTGATCTAGTTATGTGAGTGGTTACTGAAGGTGTTCATCCTCTGTTGGAATAATTGTGTTGTCAAACATGTCAAATCTTACTAGAATTTCAGCATCTTCTACATTTTATATTTTAATACATTTTATAAAGGATGGTGCTCATCCTTTTAAAAAATGTTTGTATTTCCAGAGGGGAGGATGAATAATTTCACAAGAAATTTCTCCAAAAAATAAGTTAGAGATCCTATCATGTTTAGATTTGGTATTAAGGGGACACCATCTTTATGAATCTTGGGTGCACCATAAACAAGAGGCATGATATCATTTTTTGGAGTGATATTCTTCTTAATTGAGTCATCAATGGATTAACACTTGAACATTGTGGACACTATACACATTACTTTGTTACTAGGGTATTTATTAATTAATCTATAGCTTCCACATGTGAGCTACTCCATAAATGTTTTATGGTAATATACTTCATCCATTATTATAGTATCATTCCCCTTGTTAGTCTTGAGTATTAAGTAATGTATTTATTATTTCTTAAATTCCAAAGATATTTTCTCACATCCTTAGACCAATAGTTTTTTGGTGGTTTAGAGGATCTTAACACTACCATGCATTCCTTCCTAATAACTTAAGCATTTTCTATTTTTTTTATATGAGGGAGGATTAAATGTTTCATACCAACTCTTCCATAAGAATCGTGTTCAGGACTACCACAAAAATAAATCCTTTCTCTAAAATATTGTGTACTAATGTGTTCAACGTGACCTTTGATTCATTCATCATAGTGGTGTGTTTATTCTCTAGATGTAACACCCTGGGTTTTAATCGTCGATTTAAAAATGTGTATTTTGAATACGATGTATGGTCACGAGCCAAGTGTTGTAATACGTTGTATATAAAAAAATAATAAAATCAAATTGGCAAAATACTAAGAAGAGTTGTTAGAGCTAGTATGAGACTTCATGCCTTACTTTGATCATGAGAAGTTAATGGAGACCATTATTTATATAAGTGATTCTCATGGTCTACTTGAATGACAATAGGTAAGTAAAAATGGGTTTTTTCAACACCACCCAATGATTCTTGAAAAGATGGGCTTGGGATGGCATTGAGAAGTGTATGTATTTAATTTGTAAATTTATAATTTATCCTCATTTAACATATTAAATGAGCTTGAGAAATGGTAGGTTCTCTCTATATTCATTACTTGCATGCATATATTGTGATAAGATGCATATAACCCTTCTCCTTTAATCTTACATGCTAAGATAAGTCATGGTGAGAACCTCTTTATCACCTTATTTCCTACTAATAATGTGAGATTGTGCATGTCGTCCTTCTTCTGATCACCCAAATTCTTATATTGTGAGAAAGGGTAGAATGGCATGTGATCATCCTCTTTGTCAACCTAATGCCTTGATTCTGAGAACATAAATTTTCTCATTTTCTTAACCACCCAAATTCCTATATTGTAATAATGGGCATATGATCCTCTTCATCTACTCCCTTGATTGTGAGAAAGGTCATGTGGCCATTCCACTCATCCTATAAATGACTAGGTTGTGATAAATTCTATTAGCTCTCTGTCATCATCACTCCACTAATCCTAACACCATACTTGTATATCCACCATTTTATGTGCCACTTAATCAAAGCTTCCTAAAGAAACTTAGACACCTTGTATATGTGAATCCCCACTAGATTTCATGTGTTATGAACATCGTCTATTCATGTCAATATCGTAAATTGAACAACATTTAGTTTTCATACTTCAATTTTTTGAGTCCCACACTCACCACAATGCCTCTCATGTCCCTGAAGGCCTATAAAGAAAGTAGGATATCTTCATTAATTTTACAGATATTTTATAAGATGATGACCCTTCAATAAGGGCATCACGATCTACTAATATTTCTTCTTTTCTAATGATCTCTAACTATGAACGACCATACCATGAAATATCCACAAAAATAAAATATAACACACCAAAGTGTGTCCTTTGGCACCTTCACTTGCATCAAAAAGTGTACAAGATAATGTCTTTCTATCTTCTCCCCATTAAGCACTCCAAATTACACAAAACCTTATCAAAATAAACTACTTATTTAGTCCTCTAATTTTTCTCCAAAACTCTAGCTTATGTTGACTTCTAACACTAAAACTGGTATTCCCATGAATTTCTTCAAGAAATCTAGAAATTTATCCCCGAAATTAAATCACTATTCGATAATCCCCACGAGGAAAATAAGAGGAGGTCTATGCATGTGATCTACAAGTGAATTGACATAAGTTATTATGGTGATAGGGATGACAATAATGATATCTTGGAGAAATTTGAGAGGCCTATGGAGGAGGATATTGTTATCGGGTAAATCGATGAATGCAGACATAGACTAATCCCCCTAGATCCACCTAGATCTAGAACAAAACAAGACAAAACACAGTGCTTTCCCTAAGTTAAAATCAGTGAATCTACTATCGAACAAAATATGAGAGACATACCTTTAAGTGTCGCTTCCTTATGTCTTTGTTGTCCCTGCTTTGCTCTGGTGCTCTTGTGATATTGATTCTGGAACGAGACACAAACCAACCAAAGTGAAAGCAGAGAGAATATATTCAATGACAACCTATGCATATGATCAAGGAATTATGCAATAAAATCAAGATAATTCTATGGGAAAGAAGCATGCCACTATATTATATTAATAATAGGAAGAGAGATTACAACCAGATGCCTTGATGTCGTAAGGTTCCTTCGAACGATTCCTTTCTTCCCACAAACTTCTTTCTCCAAGGATTCTGAGACCATGGATCTGATAGCTACTCACAATCTATCTTGACAAAGAAAATCTCAAAGCCAATCTAACCAAGCTAACAATCTCAAGACAAATTCAACTAACTTTCTCCATGAGAGCTCCTCTCCTTTTATAAGCTGAAGAGGATAAGGTGAGGAGGTTAGGATGATCCCACTAAATAATGAAAGAAAGTAAGATCCAAACCATTCATAGGCCACCTCACCATAGAAGTTTCTCCTTCTAGAACCATTGAGAAAATGCTTATTTTTCCCACGTACGAAGGCCGCCGCGACCTGGTTATAGTGCAGCCTACGGAAATTCTGCACCCTAGCTATAGTGCATCCTGCGGAAATCAGGCATGTCTGCACCCTAGCTATGGTGAAGCCCGCAGAAATCCTCCAAAATAAGGTTTTCACATAGGAAAACACAACTTCATCTCTCAGGAAAAGTTCTTCTCCCTCCTTTCTTTAGGAATTCAAGCCACTAACCCCTCTGAAGGCAACATATAGGTTTACATCATTAATGATCATGAGGGTGACAGAAATAATGTGTAACAGAGATGCAAGCCAGAGCACCGAGGGAGTGGAAAAGGATCAGTTATATCTAGAGGCAAGAAATTTTTACGTTCAAGAGAAGGGAAATTGTTTCCATTAATCCAGTATTATTCAAAGAATATTAGGATTTGGACAAAGAAATGGGAGATTAGGACAAGGGAAACCAACAATAGAGAGATGGAGATATGGTTTCATGTTCTCCCCTTCTAGATGAGAAATATATTGAGTGCATGGTTTTGGAGAATATGAAACATGATGATCTTCTTAATAAGTACACGAAAGAGGATCTCATGGAGGAGCAAGACAAGGCCAAGGAAATGCTTAATATTTAACAATAAGTCATGTTGAAAAAACTTATGGATCATTGATTGATTTTCCAAATGTTATTCTCAACTTATATTAAATACATAATATGGATCTTATTTCATTCTTGAGGTAGAGGCAGTGTTATAATTAAGACATCCACCGAGGTCCTTTCTTGTTGAAAAAGGAAAAGGGGCACTGAGAAGCTCTAATTGTAAAGATTTGTAAAACAACTCACTTAATTAACATGGAAACTAGAGAGAAACCAAACCAAAAAGACACACCAAACCCCAACCCAAAATGGAAAAAAAAAACATTGAAATTGATGCAGGGTTGATATTGCTTAGAACCCTTATACAATACACAAACATGGAAATTGATCCAGGGTTGAGATCTCTTAGAACCCTTATACAATATGAGAGATCCCTCACAAGTGTCACTAGACACTTCCCTAAACACCATTGTATCTTCCATTGCAAATGCCCAAGGCCAGTTAAATCACATTTTTTATTAGAATATTATAAAGTGGGTCTACATAAAAATAAAATTATAGAGCTCAACATTTCAAAACAAGACCTCATGTCATTGTTTATTGACCCCAAAACTGAATTGCAACCACCAATCACAAATATATGCATTTGTATGGACTAGTGCACATTCCAACCATTTTTAGATAACTTGATGGATAGGTGGTTTATGATATTCGAAAATCCTCCTTGTAATAATAGGGATTTCCCTCTGTATTTCCTTATAAAATTATGGACAAATTTATTTATAGATCTTCATGTCAACTACTTTGACATTAGTGAATTCCAGGAGGTGGTGGGTCATCGGTTCAAGAAGGATAAAATAAAATTCTAGGTATGACCCATTGCTAGGTCCTTTCCCTTCTAAGTGGAGGCCTAACCCCCCTTCCCAACATCCTCCCATAAAAGAATGAATTATATAGATCCATACATATATATCCACCTCGACTGGTAAATTTGTGCATCACAACACATTTATAGAATCAACCTGCCAATAAATACCTTCAGGTAATCTTGCATGAGGGGTTTGTCCTTCAGACATTGCAAGAGATTCCATATAGGAGAGGGAACATGTATAGAAGAAGCGTTCCCATCCTATTTCATGTGACCTTTGCAGATGTTTTAACTATGGGAAGACATGTTATGGACTAATGGAATCCAATACACATGATAGTTTCATGGAGGAGATTAGTATCTTGATTATCTTTATGTCCTTTACACACGTGCACACACGCGCACACACAAACACACACACACACATATTACTTTTTTTTTATTTTTTTTCTATATTTATTTATATGATGTTTGTAGTCACAACACTCATATCACATATCCTTGACCTTGAGAGATGTATCAATGTCAATTTCCACTACTGATGTAGTAGTAGTAGTAGGCTCCTGAGAGTTATTCATGAATTAAAATCATCCTTCCTAATAAAATTTGTCATATGTTTTTATTCCACGTTCTAGATGTGTTTAGTTTGAATGTGCATGTGTTGTAGAATGAATATTAATTTAATAATTCTTTACCAAGTATGCACTTCCATTTTTTTGCAACACTTATATTGTTTGGTATTAGTGTGACCTCCATTTAATGTTGTGAGACTTCCCTTTGAGAGTAGATTTAGAGGTTCAATATCCAGAATTGTTTATTAAATGTTCTTTTAAGTACAGCTATAGTGAGTGTCCAATTTAACTAATATACAATTTTCCATATGAACATGGGATTTCATAGACACATTTCCATTTCCTAAGATTTAATGAGTCCTTAACCGAGTGTACCAAGATTCTAACAATGTTCACATGAGTGAAGGATATCATGATGTTCCTAGTTCATATCATTTTTCCAATTGGTTTGTGGTACCTTTGATATATGGAAATGTGAGTTTTTCCATATCCACCTTCCTATGTAAGTGTCCTATGTTCATTTCTTTCTATATTCCCTTTCCAATATGCCAATTATTATAACCATTCATTCAAAATAGAATACTAAGGTTATCTAGTTCATATTTCAAGTGTTTTGCATCCGATATTATTGTGGCCCTTGTGGAAAGGTTGTGAATGATTCTTACTTTTTTAGTTGGGTGGTGATGATAGTTTTCATGAAGGTATCTATTTTTGTGTGACTCCCTCTTGTATAATTGATACCTGAGTCTCCCATAAATATTCGTTTTGAGCATTACATCCAAAAATTAATGTTGGTTGTTCCTTTATATCTCATTGGTGAATTTAAAGTGTTATAAGAAACTATTGATGTCTTTGAAAAATCCTTATATATTCCCTCTAGTGTGTCCCCATTTATTGAAGATATGACCCACCTATCATTTTTGTACTCCTAGGGTGAGTGGAAAGGATATTAAAGCCCTTAATTCAAATTTTTCCATGTAGATGTTTCCAACTATTAGTGATAGTGGGGAGTCTATTTATATGCCTTGAATTGTCTTGTATATGTTTCCTTCTGTAGATGAAATATGTTGACTTAAGGTATAAGTTTGGATCTTTGTGATGTCTTCCATTACATCAATGGCATGATACAATAGGACCTAAGTGTAGAGAGATACAATGTCAAAACTTACTAGAATTTCATCATCTTCTACATTTTGGCTTTTGATACATTTCACAAAGGATGATGCTCATCCCTTTAAAAAGGGTTTGTATTTCCAGAGGGGATGATGAATAACTTAGCAAGAAATCTTTCCAAAGTGTAAGTTAGATATCCTGTCATGTTTAGAGTTGGTATTAAGGGGAGAAATTCTTTATGAATCTTGGGTGCACCATAAATATAAGGCATGATATAATTATTTGGAGTGAGATTCTTCTTAATTGAGTGATAAAGGGATAAATACTTGATTATTGTGGACACTATGCACATTAGTTTGTTCCTAGGGTATTTATTGATTACTCTATAGCTTCCACATGTGAGGTGCTCCATCAATTTGTTATGGTAATATAATTCAGCCATTATGATAGTAGCATTCCCCTTGTTAGTCTTGATTATCAAGTAATGTATTTAATATTTATCAAATCCCAAAGATCTTTTCTCTCATTCTTAGACAAAATGTTTTTTTTGGTTTAGAGGATCCTAGCACTACCATGCATTCCTTCCTGATCAATTAAGATTTTTCTATCTTTTTTATTTTTTATATGAGGGAATATTTAATTTTGCAAAACAACTCTTCCACAAGAATATTGTTTGGGACTACCACAAAAATCAAGCTTTTCTCTAAAATATTTTGTACTAGTGTGTTTGACGTGGCCTTTGATAAATTCATCACATTTCTATATATTCCTATTCTCTAGCTCTAAAACCTGGGGATTTAATCCTTGATTTAACATTGTATATTCTAAATACGATGTATGGTTGTGGGACAAGTGATGTAATACATTGTATATCGAAAATAATAAAATTAAATTGGAAAAATACTAAGAAGAGTTCTCATAGGTAGGTATGATACTTTTTTCCTTACATTGATCATGAGAAGTTAATGGAGACCATTATTCTTATAAGTTATTATGATGATCTACTTGAATGACCATAGGTAAGTAGAGTGGGTTTTTTCAACACCACTCAATGATTCTTGAAAATATGGGCTTGGAATGGCATTGAGAGGTGTATGTATTTAATTTGTAAATTTATAATTTATCCTCATTTAATGGATTAATAGAGATTGAGAAAGGGTAAGTTCCCTCTATATTCATCAATTTCATGCTTAGATTGTGAGAATATGCATATACCCCTTCTCCTTTGTTCTTACATTGTGAGAAAACGAATGGTGACAAACTCTTCATCACCTTAATGACTACTAATAATGTGAGAAGAGGCCTTTGGTCCTTCTTCCAATCACCCAAATTATTATATTGTGAGAAATGGTATAATTACATGTGATCATCCTCTTAATTACCCTAATTCCTTTATTGTGATAATGGAAATGTTCTCATTCTCTTCACCACCAAAATTCATAGATTCTAAGAATGGGAATATTATCATCTTCATATAGTTCCTTGATTGTGAGAAAGTTCATTTGGCCATTCCATTTATCCTATAAATTCCTAGGTTGTGAGAAATCACAATATGTCCCTCTCATAATCACTCCACTCATCATAACACCATATTTGTGTATGCATCATTTTATGTGCCACTTAATGACAACTTCCTAAGGAAGCTTATACATCTTGTCTATGTGAATCCCCACTTGATTTCATGTGTTATGAGCATTGCCGATTCATGTCAATATGGTAAATGCAATCAGATTTAGTTTTCATACTTCAAGTTTTCAAGTCCCACACTCACCAAAATTCCTCTCATGTCCATGAAGGCCTATAAAGCAAGTAGGATCTATTCATTTCTTTTATAGAATTTTCATAGCATTATCACCCTTCAACAACGACATCAAGTTATACTAATATTTATTCCTTTTTAATGACCTCTAAATATGAACAACCATACTATAAAGATCCATAAAAATAAAATATAACACACCAAAGGGTCTCCCTTGGAACCCTCACTTGCGTCATAAAGTGTACAAGATAATGTACTTCTATCTTCTCCCCATTAAGAAATCCAAATTCCAAAAAACCTTATCAAAATAAACTTCTTATTTAGTCCTATAATGTTTCTCCAAAACTCTAGCTTATGTTGACTTCCAACCCTAACCCTAGTATTCCCATGAATTTATTCAAGAAATCTAGAAATTCATTCCCTATGTCAAAGCACTATTCGACAAGATTGACGAGGGGATGAAGAGGAGGTCTATGTATGTGATATAAAAGTGAATTAACACAAGTTATTATGGTGATGGGGATGACAATAATGATATCTTGGAGAAATTCGATTGGAATGTGGAGGAGGAGATGTGGGCCAGAGCACTGAGGGAGTGGCAAAGGATCAAGTCTATCTAGAGGAAGGTAATGTTGATGATCAAGAGAAGGGACATATTTTCCATTAATTTGGTCTTATTCTAGGAATATGAGAATGTGGAGGAAGATATGGGAGAGAAGGACAAGGGAAACCAACAACATAGAGAGAGAGAGAGAGAGAGAGAGAGAGAGAGATTTGGTTCCCCATGTTCCCCTTATGGATCATAAAGTGATCGAGTGCATGGTTGTGGATAAGAATAAACATGATTTGATTCTTAGTAATTAAATGGGTGAGGATATCGTGGATGAGCAGGCCAAGGCCAAGGCAATGTTTAATATTTAACAATAAGGAATGCTAACAAATCTTATGGATCATCGGGTTTTTTTCCAAATGGGATTCTTAATTTCTATTAAATATACAATATGGAACTTAGCTCATTCTTGAGGGAGACATAGTGTTATAATTAAGACATCCACCAGGATCATTTCATGTTGAACAAGGAAAAAGGGCATTGGGAATCTCTGATCGTAAATATTTGTAGTCATAATTATGCCAAAGTAGGGGACAAGATGACATACTTGGAAGGGAACAAAGTTGATGTGCCTGGTGCCACAGGAAATGGCCTTGGTTACATATACTTTGGGGCTACATAATTCCTATCCATCCCAAAGAGTTATTTGATAAGCCCCCTTGAGGACAAAAATAGGAGCTGGAGGTATGTGATCTACAAGCAAATTAACACTAGTTGATATTATGAATATAGGAATGATGAGGACGATATATTCAAGATGCGAGGAAGAGAACTAAGGAAGTGGCAGAGGATTGAGTCTATACACTAAATTATGAGAGGCATTGAAGAATGAACTATGTTTTTTCCTATTTTTTATCACCAAAAATTTGCTCATACAAATACAAACAACTGATGAAGAAACAATAAACAAAAATACAACATACAACCAATAATTACAGGACAATCAAAATCAAAGTTGGCCAGATATTCACAAAACTATGCAAAAAGATCCTGAATTTCTACACACATTCAACAAAGGCAGTGTGTGAACATCTGCGCGGTCTAACACAATGTACAATGTGCACAGTGTGCAGGCTGCATGACTGACAATCAAGAAACCTGCATGGATGCAGACACAACGCATTGATGATTTTGGTCGTGCCTCAACCACTTATGAGATGAAGTAGATCTCAACCATACCCCAAAATCATTGTAAAATTCCTCCTTGGGATCACTAAAAGGATGGGAGGTACCTTCAAAGGCCTCCCCATTCACATTTGAAACTAGTTGTGAAATATCTAGCAATCCTTATATAAATAGAGGATCATTGTATGAAAAATAAGAATAAGTTTATTGTAGTGTTATGTTGTTAATTTTTTTTTGGATAAACAATTTCCTCTCTCAAGAACACTTTGAGAAAGTATAGAAAAGTAACGCCTTTCTACCTCTTAGGAAGCCTTTCCATACATTTCTTCACCATTGTAAAGATAGAAGAGGAGAGTAGAATCTCTATCTTGAGGGATTCAAGAGCCCTCCCTTAGGAGGAATAAGGGATTCACAAGTCCCACATTTCTCCTCTTGGTGTTCTCAAATTAAGAATACTAGGGTCTATTGGATACCAACTCTTTGTGTTCAATATTTTTCATCTCTTCTTGATAGTTGTTTAATTCATGTTTTTTGGTTTATCATTTTATTTTTCTTTGATATATGTTTCACTGTTTACATGTTCACTAATCTTCTAACCATTTTTATGTGTTGTTTAGCTAATCCATCTAAGAAATCAAGGGTCCTCTTCTTTCTCACCCAAGTGGAAAAGGGAACCCAACAGTTTGGAGACCATACTAGGGACTGGGGATCAAATTACTCCCCCTTTGGAGTCTTAGACCTTCTATTCTCACTCTCTCGTGTTTACAAGGTTCAAAACTAGCTCAACCTACCCTTCAGACACTACAATTCAACCCTCTATTCGAGGGTTCCATTTAAAATTTTTGACCTGCCATTTTCCTGCGTGTGCATGGGTTCGGGAAAAACAATCGAGAAGTATGCGCAAAAATGTGCATCCACATCCTTTTCGTTTTGCACAATCTGCGCACTTTGCTCGATTGTCTGTGCAAAATGTTGCGCTTAAGCTCTTTTTCACCACATTGTTAGGGATTTTGAGCATGAGTTTTTTCTGGTAGCTTAGATTTCTTTTATGCACTTTGTAAAATCCATAACAGGAAGGATTGAAGTTCATTATTGCATAGATAACTTAGTCACACATAGACTTCTAGTGGGTTTAAAAAGAGCCATAGTATCTTTTGATTTCCTTGGTTGCCACATAGATGGCTTAAAGTTTAGCATTTGAATTTCATTAAAAGTTTTTTCTTTTACAAAAACATCACATTAATTTGGGACTAGAAGGCTATTTAGACAATCTTGGAGTATGCTCTTTCCTCGCACCCTTGAGTGATCTTGGAAATAAGAAAAGAATATTGCTTGAAGAAACCTCCATCTCCCTTTAAAACCAACCATTTTAGGAGAGGTTGATACCTCTTATCTTGTTTTTCAAACATAATCTCAAAGAATTGTAAGTTCCCATACATGCCCACATGTGCACAATATTAGGATAGTTTCAAATTCTTAGACTAAATCACTTAGCAAGTTTAAAGAGTTGTAAGGGCCCACACATGCCCACATGTTCACAAACTATGAATAGTTTCAATAATTCTTAGATCAGATAACACTCTGGGGAGACTAAAGCTCAAAAGTAAGGACCCACATGTCAACCATGCTATTTACTTAGGGATTTTTCAATTTTTTCAAGGATTGTTTGTGAAATTTAGTAAGTTAGAGATAAGCAACAATTATAAAGGACCAAGCAATGTCCACATGCCAAAAATTTGATCACTCAACTTATTAAAATTCATCACTCACCATTACTTCTTGCACACATCACATATTCAAAAGGTTTTTCATTATATACTTGAAACCATAGTATGCTCTTCTCACGATCATAAGCGTTTTGGAAAGATCAGAAGGGATTAATTTGTTTAGTAAAGATCTTTTTGTGCACACCATTTGTAATCAACGAGGTTGGACCATGACTCCAAATTCACAACCCATTTTCACATCCTAAAAGAAACCATAATCAACCCACTTCTAACCTCCATAGGAGGAACACAAAATAATTTGGTAGTCTAAGTTATGATTTTGGTGATAAGCATCAAAATAACTCGCCATCATCCCCTTTTTATTGAAACTTAGAGAGTTGCAAAGTATGATGAAAAAATACTCCCAATCAAGCATTCCTACATGATAAGATAGGGATAAACCCATGAAAGTTTGAAGGACAATGTCCATGTGTTCTATGTGTGCCTCCTTGGGTCACCCAACCCTTGATAAGAATTCAACCTGTGATCGATTTCTGAGGCCGAAAATATAAATGTTGTGCTTGATCTAGGTGACTTAGTAGCCAAAATATAGGTTTTATCTACCCAAGGTGGAGGTTGTGGGTTGCAATTGCACCTCAATCAAATTTTCAATGGTTGTTGGAAAATATTGCCAGTACTTCCAAGATATTCCCCCTTCACCCCTCATTATAATTGATTGTTCATCCCTTCACTAGTATCTCCTCAAGTGGGTTATATCCCCACTATCGAGTATTTTTTGGGAGGTCCAGTCCTATTTGAGAGGAAGTACATTACATAGGGTAGGATACATCCATTATTTTTATCCCCCACATAGAGTTTGAAAAAACATCCAAACTATCAGTTACATTAATTTTTTATGTATGATTATCACCACTTGATTACATGTGATTTATGAATTCATTGTTTCAGTAATTTGTAAAGAACTTATTCTATTAGTTCTTCTCATCACCAACATAACACAACCACACATAATCCAAAATCATAGGGGAACCAAAACATGCCCTCTGTTCTAGGCGTTTGCAAAATATCCTCTCAATTTGCGGAGGTATTACCCACTTGGCTTATGCATCAGCAAAACCTTCACATACACTAGGAAGTGCCACGATCATAAGGTCATCCTTTCTTGGATATAATTTTTTGGGCACCAATACCCAGAACAACTCACCCACTAGTTCTCCACCACAAGGAGGTGGAGCCAACCTTCTTCGCAAGGTAAAAGCTCTCAACCATCCCCACAAGGAAAATTTTCCCAACCATCGCATCCAATGGTTGGTATTCCCCCTCAATGACATACTTGGTGTTGGAGAAATATTGTTTTGGGCACAATGCTATGAAATGAGGAGAAAGAAGTGCACAATAAGGAAAAGGAAGCAATGTGTGGACATGCTAAGGAACGAAGACCAACCACACGAACACAGTTATTATGTGGACATGCCTAATCCACTTAGGGTTAGGGTTTTGGTAGTGAATATAATGTGGTTAACCCAATTTTTGTAATATAAATATGATGTATGAGGTAGATAGGAGGTATCATTGTCTAATAACTTATGTGTGTAGAGAATCCATTTTGAGAATGTTTTTGAGTTTCATTCACATTCATTAGTTTTTGGTTGAGAGCTGTGGAGCTCAGATGGAGTCAGTTTTTTATATCTATGGATTGTAATTGAGGGTCAGGTCGCAAGTTGTGGAGCTTAGTGCGACATTGGTTAGCCTCACAATATTTTGATGTAATGCACACAATGCCATATTTTATTGAATATGAATAAATAAGACAGATATTGTGGAAGTATCCTAGGGGGGTGGACCACAATAAAACCTATGTTAATGTGTGGAATGTTTCCTTTTATTCTTTGATCTGCTTTTATGTTGAATGGATGAATGAATACATGCATCTGTTAAAGTTAATTTGCAACACACACTATATTAGATATGTTAATTGGAAAGAATGAATCTTAAGGTTTAAATGAGTGGTATATATAATGAATGATGAATGATGAGGTAGAAGAAGGAAAGTATTCCTAGCATTTCCACGAGTTCCAACCCTTCCATTATTGTAGACACTTGGGTCATGTAATCACCCATAATCAATCTCATGTGAGACTATGTTGTGCACTTTGTGTGCAGTGTTGCCTTGTAACTTACCAGAGGGGTCGATAGTTTCTAGGGTTTTGGTGGATAACTAAGGTAGAACATGGGTTATCCCATACATCCAACAAATGGTTCCATTGTTGGTTTGAAATTAGAAGATCGGATTGGAGGGTATTTGATGAAGAGAATGCAGTGGTAGAAGGGGATGTTTAGGCCATGGAACCCCACCAAGAAAGAGATTGAAGGATGGTTGGAGACAAAGAAACTCAAGTTTGCGTAGAAAGACATTAGAAGATACATGTATACACCACACCAGTATCTGCAAAGGTATGTGTTTACTTATTTGCATGAGGCATATTTCTATTATTTTATAGAGTTATTACATGAGTGGATATTGGGGTTGAAGGATACTCATCCAACTAATCGAGTAAGGTCAGTAGAGTGGTCTACTGATAATATTGCATGGTTGGAAAGGGTCAATATCAAGTTCATGCACGTAGTGGATTTCTGGTTAAATAGTGTTCTTGCAAGGTTTATTACTGAGTTTGCAGTTGATAATGCAGAGTCTTATACTATTGCAGAATGAAATTTTCTGAAGAGACCAAGAGGAAGGTACATCAGGCCACTTTACACATTGATCAAGATCTTATTACATGATAAACGAGTGATGAAAATGGATTTAGAAAACTAAAACACTTTGCGCACATGGGGGAGCTGGGGGGAGCACTAAGGAA
>SNQJ01S0031262.1:63432-75743 GCA_010110895.2 Picea sitchensis | reverse complement strand
GTATGTTGCTTCTACAGAGGCTAGTAAAGAGATGATTTGGTTACAGAGGTTTATGGAGGAATTGGGAAAGAAGCAAGAGAATAACAGGTTGTACTGTGACAGTGAGAGTGTCATTCATCTTGTAAAGAAATCAGCCTTCCATTCGAAGACTAAGAATATACAGTTGAGGTACCACTTCATACGATCAGCCTTGGAAGATGGACATTTGAAGTTGGAAAAGATACACACTAGCCAGAATCTTGCAGACATGTTAACAAAGGGAGTAACCAGGGAGAAACCAAGTTCCTACTCAGTTTTAGTTGGTCTTCAAGAATGAAGATGAAGATGAGCAATTTTCCAGGTCTAAGAAGGTTGAGAGTCCAACATATAAAGTAGCAGTGGAGTTGTTGAGATCAGTCTCCAAGTGGGAGATTGTTGGTTGTGGAGCCTGATTATCTTCCTGATTTAGAGGTCTTTTACTTTTAGTCGTGTTTATACCCCATGAAGTATTTACAACCCAGAAGTATGTACACTCTTCCACGCGGGGGAGTGCAGAGGGGGGGTACCCCCTCTGCAGGATCTGGGGGGGATATCTCCCCGGTTGGGGCGTCTGGAGGCAAGCGGGCCCCCAGCAAGGGTTCGGGGGCAAAGCCCCAAAAGCAAAAAATGCCTTGTAAATGTATATTGTAATTTCATTGTAAATCTGAATCGTTCGTTATAAGGTTGTAGATCTAACGATAGAAATTATGTTAGGGTTTTTTCCTTAGAAGGAAACCCTCTTTTATGAGGGAAATGTATTGCGGCTATGGTTGATGGAAAATATTGTATTCTTAGATAGGAGACTGTGAGAGAAAGAAGAGGAAGTTACAACAGGTTTTGTTGTAGGTTGTATCCCTTCATTTGTTGGATAATAATAAAGGAAGGACCTGGCAATTTCTCTAGTGGACATATCCCACACTAGGTGAACCACATCAATTTGTGTCTCTCTTGTATTGTGTATCTTTTGTGTTTTGTTTTCGCATTTGTTTTATTTTATTGCTGCATGGTCCTGTTTTTCTAACATGTTAGATAACTGAATTAGCGTTCAACATTTTGATTGTATACCACTATCATATATAGTATTCTCATATTTGACTATGTGTTGGAGTTTCAATTGCCATTTCGAATTGAAACATTCCATTTGATATGGTGATGTTCCATCGATATTAATTTGGCACAAATGTGAATTCGATGGAATTCATTTGTGAGCCCGTCACTTGGCACTTTGAATTTGGATGTTGGGCTCTCCCTTGGTGCTTGACATGTGGCCCACTGTCACATCCATCACCACACTCACCATAATTTAACCATCAAGCAAGTAGTGAGAGCGATGGGCTCACAACCGTCCATTTTGTAACATTTAACTTGAAATGAATACTGACCGTTGACATATGTTATATGATAATATATGTTTGCAGGAACGTGGTCTCAACATGTGGACTTGGAGTGTTGGAGCATGAAGTGGGAGTTGGCCTTAATTTTGATGAATTTTTAAATAAATAAATAAAAATTAAAACCCAAAGAGAACTACATAAGGCCGAGAGCCAATAATGCTCTATAATATTCCCCTTCGATCCGAGTGTTGGACCACGTACCAGATGGAGTGTCAGATGAGGTGCCAAACGAAGTGTTGGATCAAGGACCAGACCACGCTTTTATTTTTCCACAAATTACATAGTGAGGCTTGATTTCTCTGCTTCTATTATGACACTTGCGCAAATTTCTTATCACCTGAGCCATAATTTTTCTTGAAGTGCGTTCATTGATGAAGGATTTTGCCAAAAATAAATCTGGGAGATGATTCCATAGAATAAAACCACCATTTATTTGTGTCATCTTTGGAGAGGTACTAAGAACCTTTTGTCAACTTTTCATTTTCACTATGCACCGTGAGCAATCTTCGTTTTGACCAAAATAGATATCAGTCAGAATAATGATTTCCCTATAAATTGTAGGGTCCTAACAGTTCCCACGCATGACATCATGCACCTTGCACCAATACAGGCCACTAGCTAAGTTCTACGCAGACTCGCACTTTATTTATATCACTGTGCACAAAGATGAGAGAAAGGAAGAGCTACAGTCCTACTATAAGATGACCGACGAAGACATGGAGCAGATCAGAAAGGAATGGCTAGAAGAATTCCAGACACTGGTTGATGCTACAGAACACTTCGACCCTGACATCATAGGAATCCCCTTGGTCACCCAGTTCAAGCATGCAGGACAGATAGGTGAGAAGAAGAAGAAGAAAAAGGAGGAAGTTCAGAACATAGAGACTGATGAGGAGGATAACGCCTCGAAAGAAAATGGATCTGGATCACCCACAGGAGGAGGAGATGAAGTAAATAAAGAAGGAGGAGGGGATGAAGGAGAAAAACAAGGAGAAGGCGAAGCTATACCACTGAAGGACCCCCATACTGAGACAGAAACATCAAAGAAGAGGAAGGTTTCTCTGCAAAAAACTTCAGCAAGAAAGAAGACCCACACTAGAAAGCCCCAGCTAGAGGCCACACTCATGGAGGATGATATTGGCCTAGTCCGCGGAGCAATGGAGGATGCATCCGAGGACCTATTAAAGATATATGGCACAAAGCAAGAAGAGTTGTATGTAAGAATTAAGAAGGCACTGAAGGAGATACAATGAGCTATTCAGGTTACCCGCATAGTCTCTACTATGCCTTTGTCATCAAAGATTGTAGATTTGGGGGATGAGCCAACCCAACTTTGAAGACTGGCAGATGCAATAGAGGCTCGACTTCAGTGAGTACAAGAAGAAAAGGAACATGCTACAGAATCCCTGAAGAAAGAAAAAGAGGAGATCTTGGAGAAACTACGAGTTGTGCGGTACTGTGTAACCCCGTATGAAAATGAGAAAGATGAGTTATGGACGATGCTTGAGGAAGACAAAGCAAAGATATAGAGGGAAAAGGACCAGATGCTCGCAAAGAAGACTGCAGTCAAACAAGTGGTGAGAAAAACACTTCGCTCTATGCCAGGCATGGTACAGGAGGAACATGAGGCAGTCGAGGTTCAAGTGACGAAGCTCGTTGAGGCCATCCAGCAACTTCAAGCAAGGGTAACAGAGTTGGATATCCAAGTAGTTCTGAGAACTCCATAGGAAGTACGCGATCAGAGGAAGGAAGCCTCGAAGAGAGCAGTGGAAAGGATCGGAGTCCTCGCCTCATAATACAAGAACATAAGCAACAAAAGTGTGCAAATCTACGAACGCCTCATGGAAGATCCTGAACTTAAGAAGTTGGAAGTGTAGCTATAGGAGGCGCAACAGAAAGCACTGATAGTTCAAGCGTAGATGAAGTCACTCACTGCGGTCGAGAGAATGAAGAGATCACAAGAATAGTGTGTGGCCCAACAACAGATTTCTGCCATCCAGGGCAGAGTAATGGAAGTCACACAGAGGCTACAATCGATGCAAGAGGAAGCCTATGCGGTGTTTGAAGAAATCGAAGGAAAAGGTTCGCAACTGGACGAAGTGGTTGCGACAGTTGAACAACGCCTAGAAGGGCCTGTTACAGAGAAATTGATCCAGTAGTTTGTTGAAAAGGAAACTCAGGCGAAGCAATAGTTCGAGGCAGCTCGAGGCCTTCGAAGCAGCGTTTCCCAGATCTGAGTGACTCGAGATGAGTCATAGATGAGTGTTGGGGGCCTGTTGGCCCTCGACCAAGTTTTGAGGAAACATCGGTTGGGTTTGACCACTTTTGGACTTTGACAGGCTGATCAAAGATGAAGTGCCCAAACGGAGCTGAGATCGTGGGATCTCACTTGTTTTGTGGACCCAACAAGGGGTTCAATAGGGTTTTGGGTATTAGGGTTTAGGGGATGTCAGCCCATGGGTTTACCCATGTTTAATCCTTTTTGTAAGGGATGTAAAAGTATAAATATGTAATAATGTAATGTACTTAGGGGGATAAGTGCAAAAGAGAAGCGGTGTAAGTAGCTAAGTGCAAGAGGTAAGTAGTTTTGAGTTTCTTTGTGCAATAGACTGTGTATGTAAGTCTTTGTGTGTAATAGAGGAGTTGGATTTGTGCCTTGACCTGATATTGGGAAGGAGAATCTGGTGCTTAGTGCGCAGATCACATGTCCAGTGCAAATATTGGCTATGTGTCTTAGTGCACAGGAGCAAATGAATGTAAGATATTAAAGCCTAATAAAGAAGAAGAAGTTGTCAGTGGACGTAGCCCCACACTGGGGTGAACCACGTAAATCTTGTGTTAAT
The DNA here is from genome assembly GCA_010110895.2 of Picea sitchensis. Lineage (NCBI taxonomy): Eukaryota > Viridiplantae > Streptophyta > Pinopsida > Pinales > Pinaceae > Picea > Picea sitchensis. The sequence continues at coordinate 71,488 of SNQJ01S0031262.1, read as the reverse complement.
GGTTTTCTTTGTGCTATTATGTTTATGTTGTGGATATGATTAGTGCATTGAATTTTATATAGATAGATTTATGAATTCTTAATGCTTGGTATATGTTGAATGTGTTAGATCTGACTTGTGATGCTAAGTGCAATGTGTGATTTATCATTGTTGTTGCGTCAATCTTCATTTAGGGTTTGATATGTGATGTGAATAAGGCTAATGAATTAATATATGTTGTTCCTAAGTACCCTATGAAGTTTTGTAATCACATATTTGTGTCCCAACTTGGTTACAAACACATGTGTCATGTAACCCCCCTGCCTCTACCTTGGGTGAGACTTCGCCTGCTTCGCAGCTATTTATGAAAGGGCCAATAGTTAGGGTTTTTTTGGTGTGTTTTTGAAGCATTGAACCTCGGGTCTACCCCTGTTCCAACATGCACACTTACTTGGTAGTGAATGTGGAGAATCTCAAAATCTATGAGCCTTCCATGTTGGATTAGGAGGAGGAGCAGGTCCTACCTCCCATAGAGGACATGGCACCAGATGCCCAGGAAGAGTTATAAGAGGACACAATTTTTTAAAAGAGGTATAGAACTACAATACATGGGAAACATTACCTTTCGCATATTGGGTTGAAAGGAAAACTTCCAGGAAAAGCAAAGTGATACTCCAAGGAGAAGGTAGAGGAAATATTTCCTCACCTCATTGAGTAAATATTTTGGGGAAAACATTACTCCCTAAATGGGGAGGTATGATTTAGATTGGATCATCATATTATTTTTCATCTATCTCAGTACTTTCTTGGTGGAAAAATTGGAGGATTCAACTTGTAGGGCCATTTCAGCGACTAGTCCAAATTTGGAAATTTGGGTTCAAAAAATCGTCAGAAATATTCTAGAGACATTTTGAGGCATAAAACAACAATTTTTCTTAGTCCAAAACTTTATATTAAAGAATCCTTTATATTATACACACTTATACACTTCCAACGGTGCAAGAATCACCTCAATCGGAGTTCGTATGAGAAAGTTATGTCTCTCGCATGTTGACCTACCATATTGATCACCATGGTGTGAGTTGATGCCGCATTAGCCTCCATTTATTAGACATGTGGGGCAAGCCATATAGTGGATTTTCTAAGAAAATTATAGAAGGTCTTAAACCTTATCACAATTGAGGGTTGAGGAAGTAAAAATCCTACCGCTAGGTCACTATCAAGCGATATTAAATATCGGGTCACTAGGAGGAGAAGGGGTTCCATTCTATGTTATTGTATTTTGTTCCAAAGTAGAGAAAAATAGTTGGGCGTGGGAAAGTGGAGAGAATAACAGAGGGGTTTAATGCTCTGTATCAGCCTAATAGGACACATGTCTCATGTAACTCCATAGAGAGTCCCTTCTCCTTTTTACTTGCATCATTTCCATACTAGAGAAAAGAGAGCAAAGAAGCCTCACCTTCTAGTTGGGTTTGCCCTCGTAAGGGTTTCCCGGAGAAAATATTTGTGTTATTTTGTGGATGGTGTGTAATTTTGTTTTAGTGTTCTCTATTTTCTCTATTTTATCTATTTCATGCATAAGCAGAAAATCAGTAACTAAATATTCTAGAATCCAAAGGAATTTAACCTTCATAGTGTAGATTTCAATTTCATTTATCATATTTGTTGTAACGAATTGTTCTAGTGGAATATCCAAAACAATTTACAGATCAATTTTGAATGAATTGGAAAGGATAACTTAACACTCTTTAGGTATCCCTTGAATGCAGAACCCTTTGTAAATTTATTGTTGAATTATAAAAGTGTTCCTAGATAGGAAACATGATAAGAATCAATATAAGGTCTAAATAAGGACAATGCCTATTTAGAAGCAAATGTTTTCAATTAACCAAATTGAGTTAAATGATTGGGATAATGATGTAGGTCATATTAAGGAATTTTAGAAGGTATGGTGACAAAATATTAAAGATGTAATAAACCCATGAGTGCCTTCAAGATGGGGATGAAGAAGACAAGTCATAAAATGTGAAAATTTAACAAGCATAAAGGCAACATTCTCCTAGACAATTAAAAATCAGTGATAGGGGTGATAAATTTGAACAAAAACAATATGAAATTGTTAGGATTATAGCATCTAATTAAGACTCATATGACTCCCTTAAAGTGCATACCTAATGGATAACATTGAAGTGTTATGGGAACTATGAAATTGTGATAAATCCTAGGGTAAATTTATGTAACGATAATGAAGGGGTGCCTCTCTAAAGTGGCAAGCCCTCTTCCATAATGATATTGATTAGTGTAGTGAGCAATATGAATGATGATTAAGGGTGATGTTTAAGGGTCATAGTGATGACCCATATAATTTTAAGGTGTCAAGATAAGAATTCATGAACTATATCACTCACAATTAATAAGGGATGACAAGTGGTAGACTAGGAAAAAAATTTAATGGTTTAAATGTTTAAGTATAACAATTTCCTACTTTTCATTTTATAGACCTTCAAATACAAGAAAAGTTGACTATGGCTAGGTTGAGTCTTAGAGACGGATGAGAAAACACCTAGCACAAATATTAAGAAGTTTGTATGCCAATTCTTGGTTGTGTAATTGGTTTAGGAGAGAAAATCCTTTTGAGTATGAACAATCATATTTACATGTGATGGATAAATCACTAGGGCTTAACCATTCCTTTGTGTAGGTGGATTAAAAATGACATAAAACTTAAATAAAAATAACTTAGTGTCCAAATTTTTACATTATATTGGGTATAACAATCATTAGAATGAGTCAATCTAAAGATGCAAGTGACATAAGAACTTTGGGCAATGATCAAAAGATATAAAAGAACAAGACATTTAATTTTGATTTTGAAAATTTAAGGCATGCTAGTAAGGCCAGTAATAGCTTAGTGTTGAATTTGATTGAATCTATGACTCCTTAAATAATCAACCTTTAACACTCTTATGCCTCCTACTATTAATAGTTCTATACATAGTCCTTTTTCTCTTCAAACTACACCTAGATCATAGTTTAGTTGAGATTGCATAGCATGGATGAAATTGATCCATGATTAATATACGAAAACCATGAGACATTTATTGTTTTATTCAAACATGTCTTTTAATGTTGTTAGATCTTGATATTGACAAAGCATGATTGATGTTATTATCGTTTCTAGTTTAGTTTTTAGATCCCTTAGTTCTATGGATTTTAGAGGTAATATTTTTACAGAGGTTGTCTACAATGACAACAAAATCCTTGTAAAGCATCATTTCTTTTGGATAAAGATAGGTTGCACCATTATGCCTCATGGATGGAATGATGAGAGATAGGACATTGTAGAATTTTCTTAATTCTTGTTCGAGGGAAGTAATACTTTTTAAATACACTTGTTATCAAATTGATTTATGATGTCTTAGAATTAGTTGTATTGAAGCTAGGAAAGAACATCTCTAAATTGTGATGAAATAAATTTCAAATTATGTAATTGATCTATAACTTCTAATGGAACAATAAAACATGCATATTAACATTTATTTTACTATTTATGGATGATTTTATTCTCTAGACCTCATTTAAGAGGATTTTAAAAAAAACTTGTTAATTTGTTATGGAAATGAAAAAATCTATAACAAATTTACATTGTTTACTATTAAACGGAACGGAATCCTTCCATCCTTCCATTATCTCATATGTCACTATTGTCATGTATGTTGGGTTGTGACAACACATACCCTTGCAGTTACACTCGAAGGTTTGCAAGCGTTTGGCTTCATGTATGCCTAGAAACGCTTGAGATCTCTCCCCATTAAATATGGAAGCACATGTGGTGCTCCATGAAACTTGTACTCTTTTCTATAGTGGTTTGGCTAAGAAATAAAGAATATCATTTCCCCCCATCTCTCTGTTGTTGCATGTGTTTTTGTTTTCTTCTTCTTTGTTCATGAATTCTATTTGCATGCATGAAGCACAACAAGTGGTATCAGAGTTGAGGTCGAGTGAAGGTCTATGAGAGATGAGGGAATATTTCCATTCAAGTGCAGATAAGGAGATTCTATTGCAAGGGAACTGAGGTTTTGGAACTCTTTCCATGAGAAGGAAAAACCCTATGAGTTCGAAAGGATGTTGGATGTTGAGGAAAAAGGTCGTCGAGGCAACAGAGTTGAAAGTTGTGGCAGCAGTTAAAGCAAGGTTTCCTCTACGGTATATTGCTTATGTATTCCAAGTTCTATAGTTTGGAGGATGCACGTAAAGTTTTTGACAGAATGCCTCAATGAGATGATTGTGGACCGTTATGATGAGTTGTCATAGGAGGCAGAGATAGATCTGAATGTGATGGTGGAAATTCAAGCATGGAAATGGAATGTTAATGGGCTTTCTCAAATTCGAAGCAATGGTGAAAATATTGAATAAAAATTTCGGGGAGGAGTTATTATATGTAAATGGGAATACGACTGTAAGAGCCGGTTAGGCATGCATACCCCATTTTTGAAATGTCACTGGTAAAGTCTAGATGACCTAGATGATAGGGAGGAGCATGTAGTATTCCCGAATACACTATATTTGAGGGAAGGTTGGTCGGTTTTGGACATGGGGAAAAGTTAGGTCAAGATTCATGGTTTCAGGCACGTGTATTTTGGTAGCTCATGTTTTTTTATCCCATGGATTGCATGTAATGAATCCTTTAAAGGGATTTGGATACTCCATTGAAATTATCTTGGAGGTGAGAGGTGAAGGCTCACTTGGATGGATTGGCCAAATTCGGTCAAGGAAATATATCTCTATTGGTTATGGTGATTGAGCTAAGGGATGCAAATTGTGGGATCCTACTGTCCACAAATCATCAATAGTAGAGATATGAGAAGATGTTCAGGATTGCAAAGGGAGATTTGTTCGCAAACTCAAGGAATCATTGTATGTCTTAAGGTAACCATGCAGTGGTACAATATGTTGATTCCTTCATGGTGAGCCAAGTTTCTTAAGAAGTGAGTATGATCATTGTGTTTATATGGCATATTCATTATCTTGACATTATGTTGATGATATACTTGTTGCAAGAACATCATGGTTGAGATCAGTAGGTTAAAGGCTCAATTGACCATATGTTTCATATGAAGTATCTATGAGCAACAAAAAATATCTTGGGCATAGAAGTTCATAGAGACGGGAAAAATGGTGAGTTTTGGTTGTTACTGATGAGGTTTAGCATGAACATTGTGAAACTAGTAAAATTCCTTTAGCTTTCCATTGTAAACTTTCTTCAAGTTTTTTTCTTGGTAGTAAGGAAGAAAAGGATTATATGTCTCGTGCACCTTATGAAAATATAGTAGGAAGGTTGATAATTGTGATGGAATGTTCAAATATTTCACATGAAACTGGTGTTGTTAGTGGACACATGGAAAAACCAGGTAAAGAGCATGGAAATGTGTGCATAGGTATCTTAAAAGAACGAGTATCACCTACATTGATTGCAGTGATTTAACATGTGGTTATGTTGATTTAGAGGAGGTGGAGTGGTCCATATTGGAGTAAACCATGAAGACATGTTCATGCAACCAGTATTGTTAGAGAAGTTGCGGTGGTGTTTGGATTATCTTGGCTTACATGAAGGTGATTTTTTATTTGTTGGGCAAGGTATCAAGAAATTGTTGTCAAGGCGGAGATTGTTGGGTTGTGACAACACATACCCTTGCAGTTACACTTAGAGGTTTTCAAGCTTAAATTTGGTTTTCCGTATGGCTAGAAAAACTTGAGATCTCTCATTAAATATGGAAGCCCGTGAGGTTGTCCATGAGACTTGTATTCATTTCTCCATTACTTGGTTGAGAAATAAAGATTACCATTGCCCCAATCTATTTTTCTCTAATGTGTGTGATGTTTTATATTTCTCTATTTTTGTCTTTATTCATAAATTGTATTTGGAGGCATGAATTCCAACAATCTCCTTATAGCTAATATATAAACCTAAAAATAATATTCATGTATAAGTGAGTTCATCAAAATATAAAAAATAACTAAATGGTGTTGAAATTGTAAGAGTTGTTTTTCATGATATTTTTGGATTATACTTATGAAGTGATTATTAAAATCTCTACAATCCTAAGGATGGTGGATAAGGAAAATCTCACCGATGGCTTATATGTATATGAGATTATGGATATGGCTAAGTAACCCAATTTCTCTGTTAAGAACCCAAATAGATCTACAAATATAATCACCATAAATACGGAATACACAATAGATCCATAGAGAAATATAGAAGAACAATATGMAAAATCTTTTTTGTTACTATCAAACCCTTACGGTAGGGAAACACCATACAATGGATCCTATTATGGAAGATATCCTTTCATGTTCATTTGCCTCTTCRAGGGGGCATCCTCCTATTGAGCTACCGCTCCAAACACAATACTTCTCTTCATATCCCATTACCTTGCTCRAACCCCTTTATATAGTGCTACCATCACCTAAGAACATTCTAGAGGAGGAATCTTCTAGAAGTAGAACCTTCTAAGAAGTCCTCTTACATTTATTATATCTAATTACCCATTTATTATATCTAACTACCATAGTGGGTCTTATTTGATAATATAGAGGACATATTCCACCTTACATTGAATGGTCTCCACTATTATCACTATGGGCCCTCTGCCCCCTCCCCCCCGCTACCTTACATTCTATCCCGCTTATGAAAGCGTTGTCCTCAACGCTTGTTGTACAACCATATACCAGGGTCCCATGGATAAGTGTGGACCATAGTGCTTAAGTAGACTAGAGAACTAGGGTCCCATTGAGAAATGGAAGCCACCATGCTGAAGTAGTCCAACCGCCATTGGAAACCAGGGTCCCATGTCCAAATGCTCATGTGAACTCCACACGGAAGATATCGACACCCAATAACCAACTGAAAATGATGCTCCCAGTACTGACACCTATCATGTGGATCCAAATAAGAATATCGATCCACATATTGGGAGATGATCAAAGATGAATCTGGAAGGAACAATACCATTATAGAATATGCAGGTTGGATGCTGGTAAGTAGCTCCTGATGTGGAACATTGATGTTCTCTACAGAAGGTGGAGTAGAGTCATCAAATAAAATATGGAAGTGGTTGTCATCCCAAAAATGACAACTATCCATATACCAATTATTGCAATTGGACTCAAAATCATACCAAGCATATATTTCTCGATTATATTCATCCCTGAGGTCCGCCATAAGAAATATCTCTTGTATTTTATCCAATGAATCTTGAATACTACGAAAACTACATTGAGGCCATCTCCAAAGGCATCCAATTTGTCATTCAATGTGTCATACAATTGGGATTTGAATGCTTCAAGAATTTCTTTGAGGGTTTGAGAGGAAATAGCCATATGAACACCCTATGAACTCTTCGGTCCCACAGCCTTCATGAAAATACCCAAAAAATAGAACAATAAATTATTGCAGAAAATCACGGCGTTTTTCGGAAAAACCCTGAAAAACTGTTGAATTTAGAATGCTCATAACTTCACTTCTCGGACTCCGTTTCGACTGATTTGTTTTTTGAAATTGGGTGAAATTTTGAGAGGAAATCATATCTGTAACTTGTTTGGGGAAATTCGGCCTCTAGATGCTACAGAAATGAATAAATAAAATCGCACCGCCGTCCGTGGAAAAAACCCTGAAAATTTGCATATTTTAAAACTTCAATATCTTGACTTCCTGGACTCTGTTTCAAATGAATTTTTTTTTCAAATTGGGTGTTTTTATGAGAGAAACTCAGATATACAACTTGTGTCTACAAAATTTTTCATATAAATATACCAAAAGTTTCTGTAATGTCGCGACCCTCTTTTTCCTTCTCCAAAAAACAAAAACTGCAAAAATAAAGAATATTTGCCCACAATGACTGCCAAGGAAAGTGTTTTGATACCACTTGTTAAGAACCCGAATAGATATACAAATATAATCACCATAAATACCGAATACACAATAGATCCATAGATAAATATAGAAGAACAATATGCAAAATCTCTTTTATTACTATCAAACCCTTAGGGTAGGGAAACACCATACAATGGATCC
>SNQJ01S0031262.1:40612-56224 GCA_010110895.2 Picea sitchensis | reverse complement strand
GTGGCCTATCGACTAGCCTTGCCTGATTCTTTGAGGCGTATGCACGATGTTTTTCATGTATCTGTTTTGATACATTATGTTAGTGATCCTACACATGTGATTGACATGAGTTCCTTGCAGGTGTTGGATGAGGGTGCACTCACGGCGAAGCCAATCCGCATTATGTACCATCACATTCGACAGCTATGACATTGAAGAGTCGATCAGATCAAGGTCCAGTGGGACAATTATAGTCCACACTTGGTTACCTGGGAGGATGCATATGATATGCGCCGATAGTTTCCATTTATGTTTGATAGTTAGACATTTAGATCTTGTCAGATGCTTTATTTACTACATTTATATATTGTGAAACTTCAAGACAAAGTTTAAAACAAGAGGGGGTGTATGTAACATCCTGCTCTTGAGAGCACATGTTATTGACTTATTCTTTGAGGACACTTGCGTGCAAGTGATCTGGTTTGAGTATATGGATGTTTGTTCGCTTATTGATTCTTGTGATGATGTTGATGGATTATGATGTTATGTTATTTGATATCTATGTATTGAGAGATGTTATTGACGAGTTTCCCCTGAGTGTGCAGGACACTTGACAGATTGAGGATGTCGATGGCATCAATGGACCTCCTTGGAATCTGAATCGAGTCAGGGAGTGGACTATATTGGTTTGGGTATTTTTACTTATGCATATGTGGCATATGATCATCTATAGTATGATGTTTTATGGATCATTGACATGGTTACATTTATGGATGTAGGTCAACGATTTCTTGCTAACCAGACTCACATAAGGAGTAAAGGATCCATGCATAGCAACCATATATTGAGGGAGAGGTGTGGCAACATCCCTACCACAGCCTACTAACACTCCCACCATGGCTCAAATTGTAGGTTAGTGATTACCTAGTTTGAGAGATCCACGATGCCCTGAGGGAAGACTAAGATAGTCTCTCACGAATATTCTAAGGGGCGCACAATAAGGCAGGTTCCTTATTCCTTAGAGGCCCTTAGTCTCTCACAAGGTCACCTGAATGGAGTATTGACTCCAAGGGTTGGAAAACTACCAAAATCATTCAAAGGCGAGTGGCACCCTTGGAGCACGTAGTGTGTCTTGAAGGGCACACCACATAATTAAAATTTGAATCAAAGGCGAGTGGCACCCTTGGAGCTCTAAGTGCGCCTTGAAGGGAACGTCAGGGTATAAAAAAAATTAAGTCAATGAATCTAGGTGGCATAGAAAACTTGAGCGAATGGTAAACCTTAAAATCTCGAGCGCCTGTCGAATTAATTAATTGATTAATCAATCAACTAAAGAATGAATTTATTAAGAATAATCCCTAAGGGTCTAGGCATTTTCAAATAAATATTCAACTAAGCCTAAGTCTAAGGGAGTGAGAATACTAAATTCTATAAAGGAAATGGTTGAGAGGAGGAATGGATCATGACTGGTATGAGTAAGGTTATGCTGCAAAAATTCTGACTGGTTTTACTTGTGAGAGTTGGGATACATACCTTGAGAGAGAGATTGGTATCTCTACCTTGCGAGGTGGGCTGGGAGCTAGAGTATTCTGGTTGTGGTTGTGTGTGGCCCCTTTGCAGCTCGGGGGGCTGAGGGAGAAGAAAAGTACCCCTAGCGTTGGCTGGGAGGTACCGGTGAAGTCTTCACGATTAGCAAGTGGGGAGTTGGTTGGAGCGCAAGCGTGGGAGAACATCTTCGAATTCTCATCTTCGGTTACGGTATTTATGTTGAGTTTGTAAAATTGTGTAAATTTTTTTATTGATTACTATTTTATTTTAAAATACATATGGATACTTAAACCCTTTATCGGTTTACATCATTAACTATAGTGATATCTATGATGCATATTTTATTTGATGCTTGAGGAATTATCCCATCGTTTGCATGCTCATTTTCCCGGTAATACGAGTCCCCTAACATTCATCTTCCCTCTATTGTCTCTGTGATTTTTGCTTTTAAAAGTGACCTGTGTGCTAGGGAAACCTCCCTTCGTTTACCTTGAAGGCCATCTTTTTTTTCTCTGTGATTTCATTTTTGCCTCAACGATTTTCTCTTGGTTTATCTTTGTGTTTTTCTTTGTTTGTGTAAACTTGCCAGGCGATTTCCCTTCCAGATCTTTGTATTTTAGCAATGCTTTCCTACGAATTTTATGGTAACTTTATCCCAACGATTTTACCACTCTTTGCCTTTGCATTTTCCCTTGATACTCAGCGTATTTACCACTCCTTCCCTCAGTGTTTCCACCTTATTTTTACTCAGTGAAATTTGTTTAATCTCTGTTTGATCGGGAGTGAACTGCTCTGTGTTATCTTCCTAGCTGCCCAACGACTTGGTCTTAATATCAACATTTTTAAACGTGTCCTCACATCATGAATTTGTATATCGCCTTACCATGTTAACTCTCTGCATTTTTATTTGGGGTGTTTTAATACATGCCATCGTGGGGGAATGACCATGCAAATTTCCATGGCCATTCTTTGTGTCATTCCATCAATTAATTTCCCAGTGAATAGCATTCACATTCCCTATGACTTGGCTCCACAAATTGTACAAGTGTAACTCTGTGTTTTTTTTTCCACTTCAATCCCTTGCCAATGAATGGCATTCTTGTTCTCTGCATTTTATGGTGGTGTACTTTCCATAGTGGGATATCTCCTTTAAACATATGCTATTGCAATTTATTCCCTGCGTATTTTTTTGGCATGAGATTTCAACCCGACGTCTATTTACTTGCTCAAAGATCCAACCTAGTTCTCTGTGAATTGGGAAGCACAAACTCTGCACCTTCATTCTAAACCCATGAAAAATTTATCCCTGTATGTTTGGGAAGGGAACGCTCTGTGTTTACCCTCTTCCCTCATCATTTTTCTTGCATGAAAAGTACCTTGTGTGTTGGGAGTAAACCTCCCCTCTAATCCATGGCGAACTTTGTGTTCTTCTACCTTTTACCTCTGCAATTTTGCATGGTGTGTGAATTGCCCGAGCTGGATTTCTCTTTCCTCTATGTTTTGCCTAAATAAGTTCTCCCAAACTTGTGATTTCACCTAGGCGATTCTCCTTGTTTCTCTGCGTTGATTGGGCATATTAACTTAGAGATTTTTTTTTAAGATGCTAGAAATAAAGGTGTCTCAATTTAAATCAATCGGTTTACTTTTAATTATTTTAATTGGGCAAGGTGATAAAGATTTTTAGTAGAATGAAACCCCTCTACTAATTTATAATTTAGACATTGCCAAGACAAGAATAAATAGTGTAATTGAAAGAGAGGACCTATATGTTTAGAACTGAACTATGATTTATATGTCTGTCTCCTTAAATTTTATCGTAGATCAATATGTGCACAATATTAAAAATATCTTCAAAAATGGAAAAATGAATGGAGAATTGTTGGACTCATGGATATGTAGCTACTCATTTYAGTTTTGAATTTGTTGATTGAGTGTTTAGGATCTMTTGCACCATGGATTATGATGTTTTTAATTAAGTGATTAAGATTAAATGTGTGCATTGAATGATGTGATGTATGTTATAATAGAATTTGTTTTGCACMTTGAAATAAAATAGATGTTCRCTTATGCGCCATAAAAATAAAGTGATTACACTTGCGCCTCAAACTTTGTCGTTGTATGATTGATGAAGTATTTACATTCTCTTGCACCTTTGAATTTAATGTTGATCACTCTTGCGTCATGAATAAGTTGCTAATTAATCTTGCGTCATGAAATTATGTCGATATACGATTGATTTAGTAACTAGTTTTATCTTGCATCGTTAATTAAGTTGGCATGTGATTGTTCTAGAGTTTGTTTACTCTCACACGCAACGAATATTTGATGTTGATGAATTATTGTTAGAATTTGATATCACGTGCACCACGAATTAAATGTTAATGTATGATTGATAAAGATGATGATTACCCTTGCGTCGTGATTAATTGATGATAAGGCTTGATTGATTGATCTAGTTGATGTTGGACTTGATTGTTAGTGGGATGTAGACACCTCCTGGTTCCTCAGAACAGTCTCTAGCCCTCAAACCTTAAATGGTAAAAATCAATTGGATCTTGGTCTTGAGCGTTGCTTATGTGTCTTGGAGGTCATAACCTTGCAGGGTAGGTTGGGCAGGTAGTCATTTTATATTCATTATCTGGTTGTTCATTGTTTATAAATTGTTTCAAGATGATTTTGATGTGCTAAGAGGTGAGGCTATTTATGTTTACATGTCGCTATCCTTTTTTTGATGTGTTTAATGTGTCATTATTGATTTCAATGATGAGCAACTGGTAATGCTTTTACTTATGACGTCGTTGATTTTGCATTGCTATGATTTATATTGTTGACGTTAATTTCCTAACACAAAAAGAAAAATTACCTTGTATGCTTCGTTTTCCTAGTTATAATAGAGGGTCGTTATACATAATGATAATATTACCTCTCTCATGTAGTGGATCAACTTTTGTAAATTTGATGTTTGGACATCCTCTCCAATCCATCCCCGCATACTGGTACTATAGAATATCGAGGAAGGGATTGTCTTCACTAGACAATAAATCACATACATCCCTATTGACTGGAGTAATGAGAAACTCGAGCTAATCCTTCTTGGGAAACAACTTCACCCACATGCGCATACACACATCAAGCATAGGCCTAGAAGGAAAGTGAGGTACTATTGGCTGAGTGGCATGAACCCTCTCAACAAATAGTGTAAATAACTCTGACGTAAATGGGAAGAATCGTGTCCCGTATAAAATGGTGCAACATTGATATAATGGAAATCAAAATTGTCTCAAAAAAATATTTGACCACCTAATCAATCGGTGCCTATGCACTAAACTATATACATAATGCAACAAACAAAAACTAATTTGTTTCCCATCAGAGCTATAGTGTGACAGTGTCGATATAATAAGACACATGCACCTAACCTCCTCTCTATCAAATGAGTGTATCCTTAGCTAACCACTAGGAACCTGGAACTCTGAAGATGAATGAATGTCTGGACGGACATATCCTTGCACATATACCAACTGGGTCAATCTTGCAACACATCACAGTAGCTTAGGGAACTAGGGAAAAGCCTCCCTCCTCCTAGACAACCCAGTGATGAAATAAACATTTTCCTCTGTGGAATGATACCATAGATCAAGACCGACCCTGAACCCTTATCTCCCATGATCCCAATGACATCAATTACTATAAAAATGAATATATCCCCTCAAGGGATGTACCCTCTTGATAAAACTTGAGGAGGCCAACATCCATCAAAATGGCATGTGTCTACTATGAAATAGGGAGAGGGAAAAAATCCCACTGCCTCTCCCTGGCCTCCCACTTATGCACAATTGTGTGTGTCTCGACTTGTTTTTGTTGATGTTGGTCCTCCTCTCATCATTGTCATCTCTGATTCATATACAAATATTGTTAGGCACATATAAATAAATTGAAACTATAAAACACACATATATAAATAACTTGTATTTAAAAAAATATAAAATTAATTTTTTTTTGCATAAAAATATAGTAATGGGTGCACCTAAAACAAATCATACTCCCCTCTTCCAATGCTCTATATTAGAAAAAAAAACACCACCATGCAGTGTTGTTTCTAACACGCACTGGTGCGCCACGTTTCTTGTCGCACCGCCATGTATTTTTAGTGGTGTGTCCCATAATACGCACCACGTCGTTAAATTATGAAATAATCAGTATGGTGTCATGCTCTTTATAGTACTAGTGCATTTTTTTTACCTAAAGGAACCACTAGGTTAAATTGTTTCATTTCAACTTAAGAGATGTGATGTGTTAATATGAACACACTGGTCCAGTTTATAGTGCGCAAAATTACCAATGCACTTTGTTAAATTGAAAGCATCGATGCACCAGTTTTACCAGATTACTGGCATGTTATTTAGCGGTGCGTTGTCTTACCAATTCACCATAAAACGTGCCTTACAAAAGACGCACCACTATGCTTATTTTTCAAAACCTATTGTGATGTGTACTACTAGCATTTATGCACCAGTGCTCCACTCTTATTGTCACACTGCCACGTATTTTAGAAATGCATCGAATAAGATGCATTGCACTGATGAATTATGAAAAATTCAGCTCGTTGTCATGCTCTTTACAAGCACCGGTGCATTTGTTGGACCTATGGGCACTACTAAGTTAAATTTCTTTATAGCAACTGAAGTGGTGTGATCTGTTACTATTAATGTATTGTTGCTACCATGATATTGGAGCATCCACATTTTATTCATCGGTGTGTTGTAAAGAATAGAGCACTAGGCACGAGGTGTCCTATGAGATGCCCCAGTATGTCAATTCATCCAATATATGTCCCGGTGCGGTTCTGAAAATAGCAGAAGTGCATTTGGTTAAAATAGTTGCATTGCAACAATAAATTTTATATATCGTAAAGTTAGTGGTGTGCATAATTAAGTGGAATATATCGGTACAAGGATAAACCAATTACACGCCAATTGTGGGTAATTCCAAAGGATGCATCACTTCTTCTTTTTTTAATTTATTGCAGTGCTCTTCCTTGAATGACATTGGTGTGTATGTTCAGGTGCATCACGTAGAATTGCAAAAAAAAATTGAAAAAAAAAACAAATTTAAAGATAAATTCAAATTTTAATTAGATGAAAATGAAAACATGAAGGTAATAAACAATTTACCTGGCCTCTTATGTCCTGAGGAGGCATGATTTACTGAGGAAATGAAAATTCATGGAAATTTCCAAAAATTAGAAATGTATGGAGTCTATGAATGGAGCTATCCAAGTCATTATAGAGCACCAAAAATAGGGCATCTTTAGAAGGAGGGTAAGCATTGGTGCTTTCTTGAGAGTTTGGAAGCACGTGATGAAGTGTAAGAATTAAAATTGGTTTGGTAAAAAAACATTATTTACTCTACCACGGTGCACCTAGCAACAGTGATGTGCACCAATGCATAATGGTCAAAACATCGGTGCACTTTTATCGATGCTTGTTATTTTTATTATAATGCATAAAATTTATTTTAAACATTGAAGCACCAGTTCTTTATTTTTATGTGTGCATCGGTGTGTATATACCTTAAAGGTGACCTGATAAAAAAACCTTCACCCACTCACCTCCTTTAACAACCTCTATTATAAACAGAGAAGGGATAGTTTTTTCGAGGAATTCTCATGAATTTCGTGTTTATTTTGAAAGTAGGGTGCATGTTGTTAAGGAAAATGATGAGGAAAGTGTGAGTGAAATGCATAATAGCATGCCAAAGGAGAGTGCTAAAGAAATATTTGCAGTAAAAGAGTACAAGGAAAACATTGAGAAAAGAGTTTATGTAGAAAACTCAAGAAGTAGTGACACAGTTGCAAGGGAGAGATGTTGTAGTAGTGAATGGTGTTGCGGAAAAAAGTGGTATTGCATAAAAGAGTGCTCTTGTAGTAGTGGATTTGCAAGGAGATGATTTTATTGTAGATATAATAGTGGAAGAGATGCAAATGGAAATATTTGATTCCCATAATGTTGTATGTATTGACTTTGTTATAGGTAAAGTGGAATGTGCAAAAAACAAAAAGAAAGTAGAAAAAACCAAAGAAAATATCATGAGACAGTTGTGGAAAGAATAGTTGATGCAAGAGAGTGAAGATGTAGAAAAGCAATAACAAGGTGAAAATTATTGTAGCAAAGGAGTAGTTACAAACAAAGAAAAGAAAAATTAGAAAAGGTTAATTAGCAATCATTGTTGGAGTTTGTTGAGACAATGGTAATGGTGTAGAAGAGAGATGATGGGGAGGAAGTGAGCACCATTGTGAGGGAGAAGATTGAGGTAGTGAGCCATATTGGATAAGATTTGCAGTATCTACTAGATCAAGTGGATGAGGTGTAGTAAGTGGTAGAAGGGATTACGGTGATGGTGATGAAGACAATCCAAGTAAAGAAGATGACAAAGTTTAACAAAAACTTGAGGAGATTATTATAATTATAGATTGTGTATATATGGATTACAAAGAGGAATAAGAAGGATGCTAAGCAGAGAAGAAGAAAATATTAGTAGTATAGAGTGTGGCCAAGAAGAAAGAAGAAAATAAAGAAAAGAAATAGGGCACTTAATAGCTTTTGATTTATCAAAAAACCTTTTGAACATGATGCTCAAAATTTTCCAACCAAGAGACTTTGATGCAAAACCATCCTAACACTCCAACTGTTCTACACGTGTTTATGTTTTCTTAGCTTTGGCTCTATTTTGTGATTAGAAAAAAATGTTTAGTGTAGTGAAATATTTATTGTCCTTAGTGAATTTTTGTCAACCATTGGTATATGAAGCAATGTATTTGGAATTTGAATAGCTAGGGTAGTTGTAAGGCCAAACGCCAAGGACCGTAAGCATAAATATGAATTTTGTGAATGAGTAAAGGGACTTTATCTCTCTTTTGATTTAGTTTGTGTAGTGTGGATGGTTGTGGATTCTAGAGACATGTGCATAGGCTTTATAGATGTAATGGAGGCCTACAAGTTTGGCTAATCTATTTAATAAATATTACAAATTTGTTTTTGTTGTATTTCCATTTGTTTTCAATTGAATTCCAGGACTATGTGGTTATTTCTACTAAGTGGTTTATTATTCTAGTGTATTTATGATTATTTTCAATTGAATTGTAGGTTGTGGTGGTTGTTTGTTTAATAAAGGAATTGAATTTGTTTATATCAATTGTGTAGAGATAGTGTTGTATGTGTTTGATATTGTAGGGGATTGACACCTCACTATATCATTAGGCCTCCTCACCATCAAAGGGGAACAAGGAGCTAGATCCTACAAAGAACTAAATTTCTCACTAGATGTTGCACTCAAGGTGGGTGTTATTTGATTGGGTTGTGGATCATGATTGGTCAAATGGGAATCCTTGGAGATTTATTGATGTTCTTCCTTCGCACCATCCCACCATGTATATTTTCACTAAGGTTTTATATATTGTCCTCTCTTAGGGATCTTGGTCCAATAAGAAATAATGTGCCATGTTTCATAGCATGCCCTACATCAAAAGGAAATATATATGTAGTCCATCTTTTAGGTCCATGTGTAATCTTTGGTGACCAAATTGATTTTTGTTGCAAAGCCTTTGTTGAAGTCGATGTCTACATAGACACATGCATGCATGGTGATGCATTTATGTTATATCTCCTCACTTATGAAGTGGAATTTTCCTAGATAATTTCCCATATAATTGAGTGAACCATAACCCCAAAAATGGAGAGGAAGATTGGGGAACCAAACCCAAACAAGATTTATGGAAAGAGAATACAAAATTGGGTCAAAATATGGAGTCCAAATATCAATACATGAACCAAAGTTTCCCCAAGATCAAGGGATTGAGTTGAGGGTCCAACCTCGATCCTCTACTAAATCAAACTCCACAATAAAGGACTCTTTAACAAAAAGGTAGATGGAATCTTCTTCTTTGATTTCTGACTTCTAGGCACATAATATCCATTGGTGAATATCTACCAATCTTGTCCAAAGGCCATTAATTTTTCATATATGTTCATTACTTCTATAGAACCAACACCTTGAACAATGGGTAAGGTTAGCACTAGGGCCTCTTGAGACATATAACTATTTGGAGTTGGAATCCACTTGTGAGGTTATTTTGCACCACTATCTTTAAATGTAGCACCAATGAAACTTGAGAAATGTTCCATGCCAACCATAAAATGGATAGATCCCAATTGAGAGGAACCATAGTGAATGAATGCATAGACTTGAGGGGAAAATTCAACATTAGGAGGATATGATGGAAGCTTTGATGCCATCCTTATTATAGAAATTTGTAAGGATGGATGATATGAAAATAGTGGATTGACTTGTTATGATATGCAAGCACCCTCTACTTCATTAAAATAAACTTTTCAGGACCTTGCTCAATGTCTTAATTATGCAAGATAAATTATGTGTTAAGTTCATGCTTCTTTTAAATGGTTATGTGTGAGGTCTTTGCAAGATTAAATATGTTGTTTTCATAAATACAACAGCAAAAATAACTTGCAGCAAATAATAACCAACAAACACTCACAACATTGCAGCAAATAATAACCAACAAACACTCACAACAACAAAAAACATGATAAAGGAGTTCACCCCTCTCTGCTACATCTCCCTTGAGCCTCCATCAATGGACTTGGCTCGCTAGGATTAACACTTACACAAAGATTATTTTTCAAGTCAGCTTCAACTCCAATGGAAATATCGACGCCCAGCCGGTTTAGGAATACAAAACCCCAAAAATGACTAATAGAACTCGAAAAACGGACCATGGCTCATCCAAGCATGACCTCCTCTACATGTGGACATAAGCTTCCCTGAGCTTCTTTGTGGCAAAACACCTGTAAAAGTCCTCAAATGATCTAAAACCTATCCCAATGTGTTCAAAGCATAATAATTAGCCAAAATGATTATTCAATCACGTAAAATGTATTAGCTGGCTCATCCGAGCATGACCTCAATCAATGAGGGCTTCGTAAAGCCCCTAGAGCTCTCTCAAAATTTCAAATGCGTGAAAACCTGCGAAATAAGTCTTCAAATGGCTTTGAAAACAAGCAATAATGGATCGAGAACGCCCAAAAACCCCTAGTCGGGATTTTTCGGCACCTCATTTGGCCAAAAATGAAGAAGATAGGCCTCCGCCCATTTTCCTCCTTCTGCTAGTCAGCTCGGGTTCAACGACCTCCGCGGTGGCCAACTCCAGCACACACGCCAAAATCGCTAAAACCTAGCACCAACGCTTAACCTAAAATGAACGAATCGAGGGACGGGTTATGGGTGTGCCTAGCACCTAACCACCAAGGTTGTGGTCATAAGGTCACCATGTGACCACGCACAAAATAGGGGTAGCAGTATTCGGAGTTGAACATACAAGCGACAAGTGGCGGGCATTGTTGTAACCATTTCAAACCAAATCCAAACCCCACGCACAAAAATTGGCAAGGTCATATGGTAAACACCGTCCGCAATCGCTCAAAACGCTACCAAAATTTGTGGATAGGTCATATGCCATATCGATACAAGCTCGCTGGGTTGGCTAAGCCCCTGCTCACTACAGCCAATCCAATCATAACACAAATTTAAATAAACTTAAACTCATATATATATTAAGTAACATATTGTGGCACGTCGGGTTGGTCGGACTTTGTTAAAGGTTTGGACAGAGGTGAAGGTTTGGGGTTCGAATCCCACAGACTCCACAATAATTTTAAACAACCAAACCAATAACAGGGTGCCACGTGGCACCAAACCATTTGTCAAAATGATGCCACGTGTCACAATATGATTCATCCAAAATCTACCAATCAACAAATACCACATCACCAACTGCCATGTCATCGTATGGACATGCCACATCATCATCCGTACGGACTGTACAGTCAAAACATTTTTTTTTTACCTGTTTGACGATTCGAACAAAACACGGTATCTCTCTCATCCAATGTCCATTTAAACCCAAACGAGTTGCATTGGGTTCGTGACAACGAGGGCTACACACCCGTTTGTTTTGAGGCAATTCTGAGAACTTTGATTTTTGAGCTAAATTTTGACCCCTAGTCCAGATTTTGATCAATGGATGAGAAGACGAAGGAGTTGAATTTGAGGTGGGGTTTGAGACAGCCATTGAGACCAAGAAAAAACAATTATGGTTTGCTAGAATTGAATCCTAGCCATAACACTCCAAGAATCTACATGTGCAATTATGGCATAAAACCAATTTATCACATTTTATTTAATTATATACATATTAATTAATCTCTTATTTAATGAAACACAAAATTTTATTAAAATTATTTACGAGGATAAAATGATTTTTTTATCAATTGATTCAAATTATGAAGTGCCAACAACCTTAATAATAGAAATAAGAATTGATGCAATACACAGAGTAGTCCAAATAGATGTTCAATGAGGGTGAATTGTGCATTCTAATGAAAAGATAACGTAATATATTAATATTACAACCATTATTGTATAAGTTGTTATGGATCTCTAAAAGTAGTTAGTGTTTAGTAGATTTAACTATTAACAAATGAAAAAAGAGTTTATCTAGTTTAGTTTTAGTTTGTGTATGATGATGTAAGATTCAAGGAAACACAAGAAATTCTTTTGTACATACTTTTAAGAATCATGATGAGAACACATCTAATAATATCAATAATAAGGAATATATAACTCTCTTGTCATTAAAATTTTTAATAATATTAATTTTGATATTTAAAATTTTGTTTTATAATAATTTATTTATAATCAAATATAAGGAATATATAACCCTCTTGTTATTAAATTTTTTAATAATATTAATTTTGATATTTAAAATTTTGTTTTATAATAATCTATTTATAATCAAATATATATGTGAGAGGAAGTAATTTATTTATAACTATAATATATCTCTTATAAATGGGTAAAAAGATGAGGAAAATTAGTACGAGGAGGGAGGATGGAACATAGGAAAGTTTATTGGAGATGGAGTTAATGGTTGTTGAGTTAATGATTGTTGATAGCATTCCTTATAACATGATGAATTAGTATAGGATTCAAAGATTCGTTTACTTTTTCGTTGGAAAACGATCTAACCTATTCATATTGTACTTAGTTTCTTATCATTAAAATATTCGCTTACTTTTTCGTTGGAACAAAGGATCTAATCTATTCATATTGTACTTAGTTTCTTATCATTAAAACGCGTTAAAATGTTTTATGAATTTTTTTATTATATATATTTATAAATAATGTGTCATATTTTAGTTTGAATTTTTTTAAATTTATATTTAAATTTTGTAATTTATTTTATATCTGAATAAAGTGTTAAAGATATTTATTGGTTTTCTAAATTTAGTTGGAACAAAGGATCTAACCCATATTTATATTGTACTTAGTTTGTTATCATTAAAATGTTTTATGATAAAAAAATATTTATGTGTTTATAAATAATGTGACATATTTTAGTTTGAAAATTTAATTATTTATTTAAACTTATATTATTATTTTATAATTTATATTTAGTTAAACTGATATTATTATTTTATAATTTATTTTACATTTGAATAAAGTGTTAAAGATATTTTTATTGATTTTTTTTTAAATTTAGTTTTTTTAAATTTAATATTTTGTAATTCATCAAAGTAATTTGTTTTATAGATATTTTTTTTTATTTTTTATTTTTAATTTAGTTTTTTAAATTTAATATTTTGTATTTTATATATGAATAAAGTGTTAAAAATATTTTTATTGATTTTTTTTAAATTTAATTTTTTAAATTTAATATTTTATAATTTATTTTTTATAAATAAAATTGAAAAGTAAATAATTATAAATTAAATATTAAAAAGTTAAAAATATTTTTATTGATTTTTTTTTAATTTAATTTTGTTTTATAATTTATTTTTTATAAATAAAATTGAAAAATAAATAATTATAAATTAAATATTAAAAATAAAAATAAAACATTAAATATTAAATCTACCAAAAATATGAAATATCAAAGTATAAAGTGATAAATACCATGTATAAATGGTTTATCATAAACCAATGGTAATAAGAGATACACACCATGCATAAATGACCAATCATTAAAAATGGATGGTGAAAGACTAAACATAAACAATTAAGAGTAAATGGCTAAGCATTATGAGGGTTAGAGGTTGTTAGTTATGTCCTTATAAGATGATGATTCCATTGATTGATCTCTTAGTTTGATCTATATAAATTATGCAATATACAAATGATTTAACTTATTTATATTTTCTTTAGTTTATATATCTTGGAATTGATACTTATTATAAATTCAATTAGAATTATAGTATTGAGAAAAGGATTATTGGGAGATGGAAAACTTATTATGGGTTTGAAAATAATTATAATTCAATCGATCTTTCGATTTGGGATAAGAAGAAACTCCTATTTGAGACTCTCTTTACACCCATTATTCTTTATGGATGTGAAGTGGTAAATCCTAGAGAAAAATAGAGCAAATACAAAATAATTTTATAACCTATAATCTCAAAATTGAAGGAAATACACCCTATCATCCTCCTCTTAGAAACAAGTCTCCCCCCATTGAGAGCACAACTATGACTAGATATCTAATGTATAAGAACAACTTAAACAACATGGAATACAATAGGCTTCCTAAAATTGCTTCAAAATCAAGTCGTAACCATCATCGACTCAAGTGAGGATGACATAAAGATGCTCAGTCTTGGCTAAACTATTGGTGAATCATGGAAGACACCATTTTGCAAAATAAAGATACTATTAAAAATATCATCAAATCAAAATTTAAGGAGAAAATGTGGTGTGACAAAGAGTTAGAAGGAAAAAAAGTTAAGGTATTAGAAGGATGTAATCAACCATAATCTAGAAGATCAAAATTATCTATTTGTTTTGACGAGTATAAAGAAAAAGATAAGAACAAATTCTTACGAGCTCCATAGTGAAACTCAGTGTTGGTCAATTCCTAAAACGCCATGGGATGAAAGAGTGTGTCACCTTTGTGACACTAAGAAAGTTGAAGATGAAAAACACTTTCTCTAAGATTGTCCAGCCTATACCTAGATTAGATCTCATTTTCAAAAGATATGTCACACTACCAACCTTCCTAACCTCTTAACTCAACAAAACTATGGTGATCTTGAAAAGCTTCTCTTAATGTTTTTCTAACATAGAAACAAAATTCTAAAGAATCCCAAGTAATCACTTACCCTCTTAAAGTAAATCAATTCGATCTTAGTGGAGGTTAATCATCATCATCATATATATATGTGTGTTTTATAATTTATATTACATTGATAATAATAAATGATATTTTTATTAATAATTTGTAATTTATCTTTTAGATTTTGTAAATATTTTGTTAGTAGAATGGGTGAGTTAAAAAATAAAAATAAAGTATTGAATTAAATCTAAATAATTAAACATTAAAAATCATATAAAGTGAAAAAAAAGGACTATGTATAAATCGTATATCATTATCATAACTAAGCGTTATCAATTAAGAATAAAACACTAAACATTATGGCTAAAGGAAAAAACACTACTACATATTACATATTAGCAATTAAGAATAAAACACTAAACATTATGGATAAAGGAAAAACACTACATATTAATGGTCAAGGGTAAAACATTAAGTATTAAAGGTTAATAAATGATGAAATATAAAAATAAAAAATAAAACATAAATATTAAGTGTCAATGATAAAGTATTGCACATTGAGAAGTAAGAGTAAAGTATTAAATGTTAAAAGTTAAAGTTACAATATCGACTTAGTTAACTCATCAAAACCATAACCATAATAATTTAGGAATATTATTTTTAATATAAAAATAAAATTGTATGGGACAAAGAATATAATTATACATTTCATCGAATTCAAGGACAAATAAAATTTTGTTATTAAAAAAAAGTTAAAAAAACAAAAATTAAAGATGACCTAATTTATTCATCACCGTCACTATTTTATAATCAGCTTATTGTTGTCATCACATAAAGAGAGGACAAGTGGCTTTACACAATTTCTATCTTATACAATATTCAATTATATATATATATATATA
>SNQJ01S0031262.1:0-29973 GCA_010110895.2 Picea sitchensis | reverse complement strand
GCTTCTCCCTCCATGTTTTATATTCAACCATAATGGCATTCATAATTCTTCTTCGACCATTCGAGTATGATTCTCTTTCACTACACCCTTTCTATTGCGACAATTTTTGTTGTTGTTTTTTCTCTATCCTCTTCCACAATATATCGTATTTACGAGGGTATTGTTACATATTGGTATATTTCCTCAATGTGTGGAAATTGTGCCTTCATGGTTTGCTTCCCTCACACGTTGCCTATACGAGTTGTTGAGTATGACCTTCCTTTAGCATTGGTACCTAACACCATTGAACATGCAATAGATGAGTGACCACATAATAACTTAAAAACAAACTATTAAAACCATGCATTTGAACCTATAGAACTGAAAAATTAATTAAGTGAGAGTTTGTATATGCTTTCTTGAGTTCGTTTCCTGGTTCCTCTGCTATTGGTTGAAGTACTATGTTTTCCAGGGATGTTGACACTGTACTAGATCTTAATCCTAAAAAATGTGAACAATTGGTGAGGAATATTCCAAATTTTATAACTGTGAAGTTATATAACTCAAAAAGAACTTTCCAATGGTATAAGGAATGCATGAAACATGTATTGCAATCATATGTTATGGACAAAATACGAAAGGAATTTTTGTTGGGTCTCATCCCTGTTGTTATCACCTATTATGTTCTGCTAAGTCTCATCTCTCATCTCTTATTTTCTCCATTTCAATTTTTTTTGTATAAATCTATAAATCCTAATAATTAGTTTGATTAAGGGTTCAAAATCTTATTAAGGGGATCAAATTAGTATTATGCTGAGAGAAATGAGAGATACTTAGTCTTATAAAAGGGGATAAGATTAATTATTCACATGTTTGTAAGACTATCCTATGACATCATTTAAATTTTTAGGTCATATGTCATGTCATATCTTTTGTCTCATCATTACTAAGTTAGATAATGACTTTCAAGTCATTTTCATTCCAAATATGCCAAAGGAGAAGTTTATGCAGAGCGCTACAAGAAATTCCACATGTCCCTATTTCATCATCACACATATGGTTGGAGTGAATTTGAGGACTTGGATTGTCCTACCTGGTTGAATGAAAGATTCAAAGTGGTTATCAAGTACCCAATCATCAAATACAACATGCAAAGTTGGTCAAATTTCAATTTTCATCCATAGAGACAACAAATCCCCTATCCTTCTTGACACAATAGGCATATATATTTTCTACAGCGAAGAGTCCAGCCTTCTGGTTGTGACAGTTAATATGGGTAAAGGCAGACACGTGAACAAAAAAGAACCTGAAGGGCCCGATATTATGGAAGCATATGAAGACAACAAACACATCTTTGATCGGGTTGGCTGGTATTTGTACTGCACCAAAATAGATGGTTATCACTATGTTGTAGCCTGAGAATTTGTTGAAGGTTTTAATGGACAGAAGGTCCGAATTGTAAACCTGGCTATGCGGGTTACAAATATTCCACAACAACAACTTGCAACCTCCCTGTCGATGGAGAAAAGTGGTTCAAAAACAAATTAATTATAGGAGGGGATGTAAATCAGTTCTTGAAACCTGAACATAGAGATCCCAATTAGGCCAAGGGTATTCCTAGGTATTGGATTGTTGATGAATGGATGGAGGCCTTGCTAATTCTTAAATGATACATCACATGTGAAGGGCACTATTCTACTGTGTTTTTGTTTCATCTCTGATTCCTTCTTCATTTGTTAGGAATCAAAAGGATGTTCTACCATATTACTTCTTAAGAGATATAAATAAGATGGCCATGAAAATTCAAGCAAACCCTAAGACCCCTCCTCATGGAATTTATCATCAGGGATTAATTAAGATACTTATTAAAATTGAGTTGGGAAAATTACAGAGGACATGGGATCAATTCTTGATCTAGTCGGGGTTTAAGAAATAAGTACATCCTCCAGCCACACAGTTGCATGATAAAGTTGTTGAGCCTAATCAAGAAGCTTCACCCAACGCAAGTCAACCAGTCATTCCAAGGAAGGGTAAAAGACAATCTTGTTTAAATATTTCAGACGAGCCAGTGGAAGTTGCTCCAACTATCCTGCAAGTCTATAGGTGGAGGTAAGCATTCGTTTCCATATGCCCAAAAGACTTATTCTAAAAGAACCAAAAGGTTGGAAAAACCTAGGGTATTGAAGGAAGATCAAGAAATTGAAACAACAGAAGAATATGTAGATATTGTACAACCTTAAGATCATTCCCCAAATATAATTCCTCCTAGCTCAAGCTCCTCTGAATACGATGCTTCTATATATAAAATTTTGATAACAAAAAGGAGCACTAAGCCTTGAAATAAATTTAGGTTGAAATCCAAAGAAATGTATAACCCTGCCATTAAAGATAAGTTTATCATTATTGATGAAGAATCTGCAAACCCAAAAGAGGAGCCATCAACAAGTAAGTAAATTCATGTAACTAAGCTTGAGAGAAATAAGTATAAGAAGGGAGGTCTGACAATAAACAAAAAGACTCCTACAGGAAAAGATAGAGCTTCTGCAAGAAAACAAAGTAAAAAGAATAAGAAAGGACCAAACCCTATGATCATATATGAAGGGGATAAGATCAAGAGAATACAATATTGTTCTCAAACCAAGCAGACAAGAAGGAAACATTTGGATTTTCTAGTAGAAGCAACTACATTAGGTTTTCAAGGAGAATTTGCAGTTTGAGAATTTCACCTTCAATGAAAATCCAAAATTTTGAATGAAAGATGATTGATAATGGAATAACATTTTTGTTTCCTTGTATTTAAGGTACCATTCCTCTTTTTGTTATGATTGGTTGTAACCTGGGCAAGGAAAAGCGTTAAAAATGTTCAAAACTAGTTTTTTGTATGGCGCTACAGGAATTTTCTGCAGTCTCATACACATGAAAATATTGGTGCTACAAGAACACCTGTAGCAGTTGATTTTGCAAAAAAATGACACAAATTCATATTTTCATAATGGATAAAGGTTGTAAACAAGGTAAGTACTTTATGAATCATTAGATGGAGTAATATACCCTTTTGTGGATCTATAGTCTATCTTGGGATACGATTATTTTGTAGATCAATCGTCATTGTTGAGTTGCCAAAGTCTTGATTTGAGTGTATTATTGAAGATCAATAAGATATTGGAAGGATAAAGAGGAAGATGCAGCTTAATCATCTAGGTGGAAAGAAAGTCAACCAAAGAGTTTTTTCTATGCAAGGTTGTTGCCTTAATTATAGGATCTTTTTTTTTTTTGTAAATTGTTTATTGTTTTGTATATCAGTAGATAGAGGCTGAAATTCACCCTGAGCACTGGTAGGGATTAGTTTTGATGTGTCCCTAACTATCAAGTTGACCATAAATGCATGTAACCAATGTAAAACACTATATATTGGATGAAGTAGAAAACAAATGGGTGGAATCCTTGTTTTTGGGTGAATATTACATATCTTAAGACTGTCTTGATCTATCTTTCCTATGTAAAGACTTCAGTTGCTAATGAAATTGATGGTTAGTCCGTTATCTTTCTTTGTTTATCATCTTCAATTTTTCCTCTGAACACTTTGCTGATGTTATATGAGCTTATGACAAATGCTTTTTGTGTTGAGAAGGTTGCTTTAAAGGGTTTTAGTAGTCTTTGCCACATTAGTGTTTTCCTCCTTAAATCTTATTTAGAATGAATTTTGGATAAAGGTTTATTCCTCTGCTGCATAAATACATTAAAGACAATATTTTTTATTAGTGTATTTATCAGTCTTTGTTTTTCCCCTTCTCTCAATCACATCACTTAAAATCTTAAATCTCTAGCCATCAGTTGTGTTTCCATGGCCTGTTGCATTTAGGTAAGCGACCTTAATAGATCAGATCATTATTCCCTTTCAAATCAAGCAAGGATTTGTCCATATTAAAACCTCTATTGAACATTTTGAAACAAGGTGTGCTAGGGTTAACTCAACAACAATCTTGAGTTGACTTCTAGCGCTAACATTTGTTGGTGTCATTGTCAGGGAACGAAAAGAACGAATTAATCTTCCCTGGAAGAATGACATCGATCACATTCTCTTGTTGATGGTGAAAATGAAGTGAACATATATCAGACTACATATTATTCACTCGACGACTCCACAATCTAAGACTCCACTAGAGGAAGAATCCTATTGATAGAAAAATGAAAGCACAAAAGGGAAAAACTAGGTATCATCTCATTAGCTTTCTCCATGAACTTTTGTTCTTCTTTATCAGCTCGTTCCTGTCTTTCCCTTTGCATGTAAAGAGAATCATACTATTTTTTGTTTATTCAGATGTTTGTAAGCCTACAAATGCATATTCTCCCTTGATTAATGAATATTTTTCCTCTTCATGCACTATTGATCTTGATTTAATCCCATCATGTGAACCTATTGATAAAGTTGAGGTCTATGTTTCAATTTCTCCTGAAATTGACTCATATTGTAAACCTGTGGATTACGAAGTTGATATACCTTCTAAGGTCCTTGTTGAACCTTGTAATCAACCAGTTGACCTTTGTGTTCATCCTTCTGAAGTTCAATTAAGAATCATAGAATTTTTTAAATCTCTCAAGATGACTCCTATCGTAAATTCTTACCCTCATATGTTCTTTGATTACCTTCTTATGTTTAAAGGAGACAATCATATTGCAGCTAAAAATCACATGGAATCTTTTGAGGGTTTCATTGATAATTTCAAAATCATGCATGAGGATATTATTTTGAGATTATTTTCCAAATCTTTGGTCGGGGATGTTGCTTTGTCGTTTAGAAATTTGAACGTTTGTTCTATTTGTTCATGGACTGATTTTCATCGTGTATTCTTGAGATATTGGGGTGAAAAAAATATGTTGATAAGTATTTGATCAAAATTTATAATATGAGAAGAGGGAAGGATGAATCCCTTTCTCCATTCAACAGGAGGTTCCATAATTTTAATTGTAGTATTCCTTTGGAGATCCGGCCTTTTGAAACTGTTTCCATGGTATATTATACGCTAGCTCAGCATCCTGAGTTGTTCGTTTATCTCAGAGAGAGGAAATCCTCATCCCTTGAACAAATGTTTACTAATGTTGAGGAGATCGAGGAGAATTTATGAGCCTGTGGGAGGCTGCCAATGTAGCTTTGGGATGAAATTTTTGAACAAAGTAAAGCTTATGAGCGGCATGAATCAGATTTGGATGTAGATCAACTAGAAGAAGGATATGGACTGTAGGATTTTTATGAACATAAGTCATATTTGGGATAACTTTCTGCATCATTTCCATATTTCAATTCTTTTTTAGGTCTTGAAATTGATAAATATGTTTTTTCTATTAATAAGAATGCAGATTTATATGCTCATAACTTATACTAGCAAGGTGAATTTACAAATACAGTTAATTATTTTTCTAGTTATGAGCCAAGATCTTATTGTGTTTATAAGGATGATCATGAGGGTCATTTTTCAAAGGATAATTTTCTTTGTGGAAGGTTTCCAACTGATCATAGTAGGAACCCCTTTAATCCTACTATTGAAGTGTCACATGATTATTTTGTTGAGGAAACAACTGCTGCTCCAAAGCGCATGACTGTTCATACTAGAAATCAACAATCTTTGTTTGTTTATGATGATCTCCATGATTATATGTTTTCAATTTTTGGTTAGGGATTTGTACTGCATGATCAAAGGATTTTTCTTGCTCCTTATTGTCATGGGAAAGGGTTGTTGTTGTTGAAGGAACAAGGAGGTCACCTTTTTCTCAGAAAAAAAGAGAATTCATGCAATGACAGTCATTTCATCTAGATCAACAGGTTTGTGATCTTGGTTTTGAAGACCCAATAGCACTAATGTTGGAGTCTTATTTTTTAAATTCATTGAAGAATTCAAATTTCATCATAACACTGACATTTGAAGGTGAGTATGGTTTTCTAAAGAATTTATGGATGTTATATCTCTGATGTTATCCGTTAATCAGTTGTAGACATGTGATTCTATCAGTTGTTAAGCTACTTTCATGGTTTCTATGGAAATTTTATTTTACTTGAGAAAATTGGAGAGCTGGTTAGATTAGAGTAGTGTAGGATGAATAAGCTCTCTTTCCAAGAATTTGGTTTTCTTCAGTTTGTACAGTATGGGTATACTACAGTATGCAACAATATATTTTGTTTGCAGCAGTGTGTTTTCAGAATTTGAATAAGTTGTAGAGGTTGGCAAGGTGGCGAATGGCTCCATAGCTCAATGAGTAAGGCACAAGTCTACAAGTTCTTGGTAGCTCGTAGGGAGCATTCCATCCCCCATAGAGCCATTGTTATCATCTATTATGTTCTGCTAAGTATCATATCTCATATCTTATTTTCTCCATTTCAATTTTTTTTGTATAAAGCTATAAATCCTAATCATTAGTTTGATTAAGGGTTCAAAATCTTATTAAGGGGGTCAAATTAGTATTATTCTGAGAGAAATGAGGGATACTTAGTCTTATAAAAGGGGATAATATTAATTATGCACATGTTTGTAAGAATGTCCTATGACATTATTTAAAGTTTTAGGTCATATTTCATGCCATAGCTTTTGTCTCATCATTACTAAGTTAGATAACGACTTTCAAGTTGTTTTCATTCCAAATATGCCAAAGGACAAGTTTATGCAGGGTGCTACAGGAACTTACACCTGTCTTTGTTTCATCATCACACATATGGTTGGAGTGAATTTGAGGGTGTGGATCATCCTACGTGGCTGAATGAAGGATTCAAAGTAGTTATCAATTACCCAATCGCTAGTTACAACATGAAAAGTTGGTCAAACTTGAATTTTCATCCATAGAGCCAAAAAATCCCCTATCCTTCTCGACATAATAGGCATGTCACTTTTTTGCAGCGAAGAGTCCAACCTTCTCATCGTGACAGTTAATATGGGTAAACATGAACATAAAAGAAACTGAAGGGCTCGGGATTATGGAACCATATGAAGACATCATACACATCTTTGATCGAAATGGTTGGTATTTGTACTGCACCAAACTAGATGGTTATCACTATGTTGCATCTTGGGAATTTACTGAAGGTTTTAATGGAAAGAAGGTCCAAATTGCAAACCTAGTTATGCAGGTTACATAAGAGTCCATATAAGCATCTTGTAACCTCCATGTCGATGGAGAAAAGTGGTTCAAAAACAAATTAATAACAGGAGGGGATGTAAATCAATTCTTGAAACCTAAACATAGAGATCCCAATTGGGCCAAGGGTATTCCTAGGTATTGGATTGTTTATGAATGGATGGAGGCCTTGCTAATGCTTAAATGATACATCACATGTGAAGGGCGTTATTCTACTGTGTTTTTTTGTCATCTCTCATTCCTTCTTTATTTTTCAGGAATCAAAAGGATGACTCTACCATATTATTTCTTAAGAGATATAAATAAGATGGCCATGAAAATTCAAGAAAACCCTAAGACCCCTCCTCATGGAATTTATCATCAGGGATTAATTAAGATACTTATTAAATCCAAGATGGGAAAATTACAGAGGACATGGGATCAATTCTTGATCCAGTCAGGGTTTGAGAAAGAAGTAAATACTCCTACCACATAGTTGCATGATAAAGTTGTTGATCCTAATCAAGAAGCTTCACCCAACACAAGTCAACTAGTCATTCCAAGGAAGGGTAAAAGAGAATCGTGTTTAAATATTTTAGAAGAGCCAGTGGAAGCGACTCCAACCAGACTTAAAGAAGATGAATGGTCTTCTCATATCTTAGGTGGTGGTAAGCATCTATTTCCATATGCCAAAAATACTTATTCTAAAAGGACAAAAAGGTTGGAAAAAGCTAGGGTATTGAAGGAAGATCAAGAACCTGAAATAGTAGAAGAATTTTTAGATCTTGTAAATCCTAAAGATCATTCCTCCTAGCTCAAGCTCCTTTGAGGACGATGCTTCTAGATATAAAATTTTGATAACAAAAAGGATAACTAGGCCTTGAAATAAATTAAGGTTGAAATCCAAAGCAATGTATAACCCTGCCATTAAAGATAAGGTTATCATTATTTATGAAGAATCTACAAACCCAAAAGAGGATCCATCAACACGTAAGAAAATTCTTGTAACTAAGCCTAAGAGGAATAAGTATAAGAAGGGAGGTCTGGCAACAAACAAAAATACTCCTACAGGAAAAGACAGAGCTTCTGCAAGAAAACAGAGTAAAAAGAATAAGAAAGGCCCAAACCCTACGATCAAATCCAAAGGGGATAAGATCAAGAGAATACAAAATCATTCTCAAACAAAGAAGAAAAGAAGGAACATTTTGGATTTGTTGGCAGAAGCAGCTACATCAGTTTTTCAAGAAGAATTTACAGTTTGAGAATTTCACCTTCAATGAAAATCCAAAATTTTGACTAAAAGATGATTGATAATGGAAGAACCTTTTTGTTTCCTTATATTTAAGACACCATTCCTCTTTTTGTTATGATTTGTTGTAACCTGGGAAAGGAAACCTGTTAAAAATGTTCAAAACTGGTTTTTTGTATGGCGCTACAGGAAGTTCCCGCAGTCTCATACACATGAAAATATTGGCGCTACAGGAACACATGTAGCAGCTGATTTTGCAGAAATATGACATAGATTCATATTTTCATAATGGAGAAAGGTTGTAAACAAGGTAAGTACTTTATGGATCATTACATGGATTAAGATACCCATTTTGTGGATCTACAGTCTATCTTGGGATACAATGATTCTGCATATTAGTTATCATTGTTGAGTTGTCAAAGTATTGATTTGATTGGATCATTGAAGATCAGGAAGATATTGGAAGGATAAAGAGGAAGATGCAGTGTAATCATCCATGTGGAAAGCAATACAACCAAAGAGCTTTTTCTATGCAAGGATGTTTCCTTAATTATAGGATCCTTTTTTTTTAAATTGTTTATTGTTTTGTATATTAGTAGATAGAGGCAGACATTCACCTTGAGCACTTGTAGGGATTAGTTTTGATGTGTCTCTGACTATCAAGTTGACCATAAATGCATGTAACCAATGTAAAACACTATATATTGGATGAAGTATAAAAAGAATGGGTGTAATCCATGTTTTTGGCTTGATATTACATATCTTAAGACTGTCATGATCTATCTTTCCTATGTAAAGACTTCAACTGCTAATGAAATTGATGGTTAGTCTGTTATCTTTTTTTGTTTATCATCTTCATGTTTTCCTATGAACACTTTGTTGATGTTATATGATCTTATTATAAATGTTTTTTGTGTTGAGAAGGTTGATTTAAAGGGTTTTAGTAATCTTTTCCAAAATGGTGTTTTCCTCCTTAAATCTTATTTAGAATGAATTGCAGATAAAGTTTTATTCCTATGATGCATAAAGACATTAAAGACAAGATTTGTTATTAGTGTATTTATAAGTCTTTGTTTCTCCCCTTCTCTCAATCACATCACTTAAAACCTTAAATATCTAGCCATCAGTTTTGTTTACCTAACTTGTTTCACTTAGGTAAGCGATATTAATATATCATATAATTATTTTCTTTCAAATCAAGAAAGGATTTATCCATCTTAAAACCTCTATTGAACATTTTGAAATAAGGTGTGCTAGGTTTAACTCAACAATAGTCTAGAGTTGAATTCTAGCGCTAACACATATATCAGAGATGTTCACCTCATTGTCTTTGGTATGTACTAGCCCAGTTCACGTCATGGTCATCAGTATGTAACAACCAATTTCACCTCATGGTCGCATAAACTCATCTATCAAGGAAGACAAATCGAAAAATTTATAAGTGTTGTTTTGTGAGAAAGAAACAACAAGAGCTTGAGTTCAAAAGTCCATAACTTTCTCAAACGATGTCCGAATGAGGCACCATTTTTTGTAACACAGAGCGCACTAGGAGGGGATTCTAGTGAGATAAATTTCAACTTAACTCAAGCATTTGAGTATATTCATATTTTTAAATTTTAACCTTGTACAATATTTACTGCAAACAGATTTTCAGTAAAAGAACAGAAAATATACAATGGCAAATACAAACATTACACAGATATTTTTCCCCTGGAAACCCAATGTGGGAAAACCAACATATTCTATATTCATTCATCATGATACATTTTTTAAAATACAATATACATATAGAATCCAGCGGCATCCAAAACCCTAACCCAATGACCTGGATTAGTCAATAACCCTAATTCCATAACCGAAAATAGAAAACCATCGGAAAAAAACCATGTGCCGAAAAACCACCTAAATATGTGACATGTTTCCCGAGGCATAAAAAATCACACTACCTAAATATGTGACACTACTACTTATGCAAAGAATATAACACATACCCAACAATATTTAATGAAGGTCACGATTGGCGGGGCTTACTTGACAGGAAATCATTGGTGATCGTTCCGGCACTTATATACCTCGGATTTCGATTTCATCAGTGGCGTTGGAATCGTAGTACCATAAGACGTAAATATGTCATGTTTCAGGTTGAAATATCCACTTTGAATAATAACCAAAATTGCGATAAAAGACATTTGTTAATAAAAGTTCGAAACTCATTCTCGCTACTACTTTTCCCAAATTTAGTTACATCACTTCCTACAACACATGTTTTGTATATGCTCTTAATCCATCCATTAGAAATAAATTCATATGTCAGAAACTAAGATATATTATCCCATGAAAAAAACCAACTGATGTTTGGATCACTTTCCACCGAGTATGTGACAAAAGTACCAATT
Organism: Picea sitchensis; assembly: GCA_010110895.2. NCBI lineage: Eukaryota > Viridiplantae > Streptophyta > Pinopsida > Pinales > Pinaceae > Picea > Picea sitchensis. Next base: position 19,245 of record SNQJ01S0031262.1, on the reverse strand, counting down.
CTTCTCTGAGATGCAATTCAGAGCCAACTTTTGCCCTGTAGATGTTGCAATTAACCCACTTAATGATAAACAACACTTTCATGATCAAGGTTGGTCATAAAATCAAGAAGGAAAAAAATGTGCATGTTGTCATGGTATGCATAATGAAAGATATTGGCAACATGCATAGACTTAATAATTCCTACAACATAATGTAAATTAAGCATGGTAGGCTATCAGTCATTAGTTATCCATTCAGGCATGGAAAGCTTAATCATTGGAAATGATAGGAACATGACTAACGGGAACAGGGAGAAGGATCTAAGCTAGATGAGAATAGGAGAGTCTTCATGATGAAGGCGTCTAGTTGAGAGTGTATGTGTCAGCGAGAGAAATAAGATCACTATCGATACACTCAATGTTGATGAGGGGTCAATGTCTTTCTACTAGCATACTAGAGATAAGAGGGGAAACTTACCAACAAACATTGTGCATCAGAGGGAAAGAAAGGAAGCTTGTCGATACATGATGTATCAGTGGAAGAAAGATAAAGCTCATCACTATACCAGTGTAGTTGCTTGGAAACTCGCTGATGGAAAAATTTCATGTGCCAAGGGCATTTACATCAACTTCACCAGTATGAGAAAGTTAGTATTGGAGAAGTTAGTATTAACTTCACCGATAAAGGGGAGGTGTTACCAGTGGACATGTTAGCAACATCCCTAGGATGTGAATCATGGTATCGATGGATTTCTTGTGAAGTGTGTCAATACACAAAACTGTAGGCAATGATATTAACTTCGCCAATGAAGGAAACTTTGTATCGGAGTCGGTCATACGAACTTTGTCGATAAGAGGAGAGAGTATTGGAGCATTTGTTGTGAACTTTTCCAATACAAGAGGAGGGAACTGACATAGTTGGCGATAACTTTTCTTGTAAGAGGAGAGAGTATCAAAGAAATTGTTGTGAACTTCATAGATATAGGAGGAGGGAACCGACAGAGTTGGTGGTAACTTCACCGGTAAGAGGAGAGAGTATCTGGAAGTTTTTGTGAACTTCACCAATATGGAAGGAGGGCTTCGATGGACTTGGTGGTAAATTCATAGGTATAGAACTCTTTATAAAATGACTAAGTGTTTAAGGAAGACAGTGTAGGAAACTATGGGTTAGTTGGAATTCCGTCGGTGTGTTGGACTGAGTTTGTTGGAATCTCGTCGATGTATCTGAAATCATGCTCAAACGTCATTAAGAATGGTTTATCTTTGTTGTAGCAGTGAGTTAGTAATGAACTCATCAGAGTTGGTTATATTGGTGAGTATATCACGAACTCACTGGTATTGCGAGAATCCAATAATTTTCAAGTTAGAAGATCTTCTAAATGAAAGGTTGGAAGGATTTAATGAATATTATGAGAATGGGATAACTATCGCAACAAGTTAAGAGAGACTTAAGACGAAAAGGAGGGTCCCTATTTCTTAGGTGGAATTGAGTATTTGAGCAATGAGACAAGAAAAAGGGAAGGATTTAGTGCATGCCACAATAGTTGGAGACACAATGAGCGAAGCGAAAATATCTACTAGTGTTCCCTGACTTATCAGTGAAAAAAATGTGTAGAGGGTCGTATAATTACTTTTAAGATAGAAATTAATGGAATTAATGTGCAACAATTACCTAAAAAATTCCATTGTAGTGGGTTCACTGGTGATTCTTGCATGCCATATAGTAGAGCTTGTATGTTTTAATAAGAGGGTGAATGATGGTGAGATTTATTTCCTTAAATTGCGTCGACTATTCAAGTTGGTGTCTTCATCATGGGCAATGATATAGGTTTGGATTGTAAAAAGGTTTTCACCAGGTGCATATATATATATGGAAGGTGTTTCCCCACTTCCCATAATCATCCATAGCCCCAACGAAGTCACCATGACATCACAGAACTTGTTCCACTTCTAGTGAGCGTCCATGGCTCCGACAGAGATATCTACATGTCTCCTACTCTGTTCGATATATCTTTCCCATTCCTTCCTGGTTTATTTAGTGCATTCTTAGCATCTGGTAGATGGGGAAAGTGGTGTCCTTCTTTTATCCTGATAGGGAATGACTGTCGACTATTGATATTTACTTTGTATATTTGTTGCACCTGCCCAAATAAGGTCGTCCCTTTTTATTGCCATCCCTTATAATTTGAGACTTCACCTATCACGCAAGAAACTTGATGTTTTGATACTAGAGGTGCATGCTAGAGGAAAAATACACTATTTCCTTTTACAAAAAATGGTTACAACTTTTATGGTTGGGAAAGGAATACATGTACCAAAATTCTTAGGAATAACCTCTTAATAGAGCAACAAAAACTAGGTGATTATACTCAATAGACCCCATCATGAAATAATTAAGGTATCGTGATCACAATCTACTATAATATTTTGAATTTATTCTTAATTACAGATCAATGATCTACTTTTTGCATTCTTGAAATTAGCTCCATCATGAAGGTTTTATGATCCAGATTTATGAGTGGAAATAAATGAATAATAGAGTGAATACAATAACATAGATATACGGATATCAACAACAAATATCCAGTGAAAAATAACTTATATTGAATAAAAAAACATGTTGAAACTATAAAACTGCATAACTGAAAACAACTTGCTCGAATGGTGGTAGCTATCTCTGAGAAGAGATATAGTTGCTATGCGCATCTGTCTTAGAAGAATCATTACAATGAGGCTCTAGAGTCCTTTTAACATCACTCATGAATTCCAAAACCATAGACATCCAAAAACCTAACCCTAGGAGATGAAACACCGAAAGTTATGTGGGCCTCGATGGGTAAGTTGGTACCATAACTTCCCGGGGTCGTAACTTTTGCATACATCTTTCAATTTAGGCGCGTGATAGCCGGTTGGAAAGGTATTTTTGGGAACTACACATTATGTCATCAAATTGTGAATTTGTCTACAATTTGCCTATGACAAGCCAAAAAAACACAGTTTAGAGCCCCAAAATGGGCCTAGAAGTACAAAAAGATGTACTGACATGAAAACTTCCAAAATAAGCAAGTTGGAATAGGTGGGAAACCACCAATATCCACCTAGATGTTGTGTAGGGATTCAGGATAGTCCCAAGAGTGCAGAACCCACAATTAAAAAGAAATATCATCATTATAGAGAAACGTGTTGAACTAAAACTGTCAAGAGGACCCAGTTGGAATAGGTGGGTGGCTACCAATATCCACCTGGATCACCAGACCTTGTCTCCCACTTGAAACTTGTGTGGTACCTAGTGTTGATCATGGCATTTTGTGTACTTAGCATTGGATTTCTACAAAATCTCATGGAACTGTTGGAGGATGTGTCAAATCCACTCAATGAATCTAGTGGATTTTTCGGCCTCAATATAAACATGGGAATATTATTCCTATATGGTTGCAAGGGGTAGTGAAACATCAATGGGACCCAAGGGTTGGAATCCCATCCCCACCTGAAATGGGCTATGGTCGGTGGAGCTATGGACAACCATGTTGTAACTATGATGAACATAGGGAAGACTCTCATCCCATGTACGTGGATTATTAGGGTTATACATGCGCATCATATGCATAATCATCCGATTGGTGAACTGTGCTTGGACATCGGTTTGAGGGTGGAAGGAAGTGGATTTAGTGAGCTTGGTGTCCAACAGTGACCAGAGAATCAACCAAAATGTGCTGAGGAACCTGTTTTCCCAATATGAGATGATGGTTTGTGGTATCCCAAAATGGACCCACACTTGTTCGAAGAAGGTCTTGGCAATATCTTCCATTGTGATACTCTTCTTGCAGGCTATAAGAATGGCCATCTTTGAAAACCAATCAACCACCACAAATACGCAAGCATTGTCCTGCTTGGTGGACGAAAGGTAAGAGATGGATTCCCAAGGCCTAACGAGAGTAGGAAGAGGGGTGTATAAGCCTTGCTTCTTGATGGAAGGCTTGGAAATGGCACAGGCAGTGCAAGATCCGATATACTTGTTGACGTCCTATCAAAGTTTTGGCCAATGAATTTTTTTTTGTAGAACAACCACAGTTTTCTCCATGCCAAAATGTCTTGCCATCCGACTGTAGTGAGCCTCCAAAATAAGTTTTTCATGCTCACTTGCAGAAACATAGAGGTGGCCCACATGGCATAAAAGTCCATCCTAAATGTGGAAATCAATGACATTGGCGCTTGTACCCAAGAGTTGATAGGTGGTGGCGAAGTCAGGATCTCACTGATAAATTTGGGGCCACTCAGATGCCTCATGCTCACAGGAATGGAGCACGGTGGTGAGTTCAAAAAAAGGAGGTCGATTGAGGCAGTCAACGACATGATTTGTGCTCCTTGTCTTATACTTGATGTTGAGATGGAACTGTTGTAGGTATGTGAAACACTTTTGATGATGGTCGTTCTGCAACTTTCCATGTGTCTGTATCAACTGTAGAGGATTTTGATCAGTGTGGATGATTGTCTCATTTCTGAGAATGTAATGTTTCCATTGAAARCARGCTTGTACAAGGGAATACATTTCCTTTTCATAGGTGGGGTATTTTTGGACGGTATCTAAGAGTATCTCACTATGGTATGCTACTGGATGACCCTGGTGAGTGCGAACTGTACCTACAGTATAATCAGATGCATCAATCTCAATYGCAAACAGTTRTTGCAAATCTGGTAAGGAGAGTATTGGAGTTGATCACAAGCGATGCTTCATATCATCAAATGCTCATTTTTGTGCCTTCCCCCATGCGAAATTTTCCTTGYCACCACCCTTGGTCACTTGGTTGAAGACCCATGAAATATGGGAGAATCCCAACATGAACCATCAGTAGAAGTTGGMAACTCCCAAGAAGCTCCAAAKCTCGGTTAGTGTAGTTGGGGTTGACCAGTMACGGATGACTTGGATATTAACTGGATCCAAATGTACCCCATGTGCATCAACACTATAGCCCAATTATTGGACTCTATTCATGCCAAAGGATCATTTTTCCAAGTTGGTATGTAGCTTGTGTTGCCGTAGAGTGCTCAAAACCTATTGAATATGATGCATGTGCTCCTCCCAAGTTTTGTTGAAGATGAGGATGCCATCCAGATATACCACCACAAAAGAGTTGGTCAAGGGTCTCAATACATCATCCATCAACCTCATGAAAGTTGTCGGTGCATTTGTTAATCCAAAGGGCATGACCATACATTCGAAGAGACCTGAAAGTTGTCTTCCATACATAAGTCGGTTCAATGGGAACCTGGTGGCTGCCATACTTTAGGCCAATTTTGCTGAAGAAATTTTCCCCCTTGAGTTGGTCAATAAGGTCATCAATTCGGAGAATTGGGTATTGGTTCTTGACTTTGATTTTTTTTAATGCTTTGTAATCAATGCAGGTCTTCCAGGTCCCATCTTTATTTTGCAACAGTAAAATTGGGCTTCCACAAGGGGAGGAGTTGGGTCTGATGTGCGCCTTTTGAAGAAGCTCTTGGATTTGACGATTGATTTTTTCATTTTACATCAATGATTTATGATAGACTATTCCATTAGGCAGAGGTGAATCGGGGGTGAGATAAATTGGATGCTTAACTTGGCAGTGCATCAGTACCCTAGTGGGTGAGGAGAAGATGTCTCTGTACTCTTCCACGATCCCGTCCACTTGCTTATGCTACAAAGAGAGCCTCTGTGTAGAGGTCATGGATGTGGTGGAAACCTTTTGTTTACTGTGAGCTCATATCACAAAGAAGACGAAATTCTTGGTCTGTGAAATGACCTTGCTGCATTGCTTAGTAGAGATTAAAGAAATAGCAGTAGGCAGCGCTACCTCTGGTATCCTGTACAATTGTATATCCAAAGTAATAATAACACTACAGGGTCTAGACTCATACACAACATGTTGCTTCCATAGATATCGATGGAATACAATAAATCACAAACTTCAAGGGGATAAATATCACACAATACCTCGTATTTGAAGGGATTGATGTCATAGGGAAGAAAAAATTGTTGGTTGATGTGAAGATCTATTCCTTGGTGAAGCTAGCCAATGGTGTAGGGTTTCCGGTGCGGTTTCATCGACACGTCCAACAGCTTGAAGACCTCTGTTGAGATCAAGTTCTTCTCACTACTTCTATCCAATGAAATGAAGTGGATCCCCCTTTACCCACATCTATGAGTGAAAGAGGCATTTCCCTTCCTCTGGTTCTTCTAGTTCACTTGGCTGGAATTTGGTGGTAGCGACAGTGGAATTGGGTTCAACATTGATAATCTACTTCCCTCCTTCTAGATTTGATTTAGAGTCAGAATCTGCCTCTGAATCGGAAGCTTTCATCTCAACCAATATTGACTTCTTGGAGCGACATTATTCGGTGTTGTGCCAAGGGATTTTATGGTATTCACACCACTTTCCTGTGTCTTTATTCGAATTATCATTACTCTTCTTGGGTTGCGTCTTGGGATGGTTGTCCTGAGAGTGGCCATCTTTTCTCTATCTCTTGTTTTTTGGGTTGGGGTCGCCTTTTCCCTCCTTCGGCTGTGAGGAGTTTGCATATCCAAACTCTCACCTCTTCTCCTTCAATTTTTTCTCAATATTGATAGCATATCTATAATCCACACCTAATGATTCAATGTCCAGAAAATCCATTTCTGTTTAAATATATCTATGAATACAACCACAATATTTGAGAACTGGATGTCATTTAGAGTCTTTGATACCCAATTTGGTTGGCAAGGTATAAAAAATATTGGTGAAATCTGGTACTTTCTGGTCCCTTTCCTAACGTAGCATGGTCCAACTTGTGTATTGGTCCTCATAGCTTCCAATAGGGTAGTATTGTTCCTTAATGGCATCCCTGAAGGAATCCCATGTGGGGGCGACCGCAAATATTGAAGATTAGTTTGTGTCCCTTTTCTTAGAGTAAGTATCCCATGAGTCATTAACATGGGATGGACTTGAGGAGAGAAAAAGTAATATTTTCCCTATTAGAAAAATTGTGGACTGAAAAATACCCTTCGAGAAGATTCAACCATTTGTCTACAACATTCACATCTATCAATTCTACAAATAATGGAATATCAAAATTTATTTGTACCTTGAAGGGGGTTGCATGGTCACTTGATGAAGATGCATATCCTATGGGTAGTCATCAAAGGATCTGTGCAAAGTTGTCCATCATTTCATTCCTTTGTCGCACAAGGGATTCCTCAAGCGACATTATAAAAGGATCTCCTGCTCCATCATATTTTTTCTCGTCCCCCATGAGTTTTTTTTAGGCTCGGCAAGACCGATAGTGCAAAGGCTCAACTGGTTCAAGTCCCAACTTCTTGTACCCATATTTTTTCGTGGACATGCACGAAGAAAAACAAATGAAGATCAGACCTCTCTGATACCAATGATCTAGATTTATGAGCGGAACGAAATGAATAACAAAGTGAATACAATAACACAGAGATACGGAAAACAACAATATATATCCATTGAACAATAACTTCTATTGAATAAAGAAATAGGTTGAAACTATAAAACTGCAGAACTGAAAACAACTTGCTCGAGTGGTGGTAGCTATCTCTGAGAAGAKACGTGGCTTATACGTGCATCCGTCTGAGMAAAATGATTACAATGAGGCTCCAAGGGCCTTTTTAGCATTATTCATGAATGCAAAAACCCTAGACATCCAAAAATCTAACCCTAGGAGATGAAACTCCAAAAGTTATGTGGGCCACGATGGGTAAGTTGGTAACTCAACTTCCSAGGGTCGTAAATTTGCATACGTCCTCTGTTTTAGGAACATGATATCCCATTGGAAAGGTCTTTCCGATAACAACACATTATGTCGTCAAACTGTRACTCTGACTACAGTTTGACTGTGGCAAGACAAAAAAACATTGTTTAGGGCCCCAAAATGGCCAAAATAGCCATAGAAGTATAGAAAGAAGTATTGACATGAAAACTTCCACAATAAGTCAGTTGGAATAGGTGGGYRGCCACCAATATCTACCTGGATTTTGTGTAGGGCTTCAGGATAGCYCTGGAAGTGTAGAACCCACAATTACAAAGAAATTTCATCATTATAGAGAAACGTGTTGAACTAAAACTGTCAATAGGAGCCAGTTAGAATAGGTGGGTGGCCACCAATATCCACCTGGATCAGTTTAAGCCTACAAAAAAGCATAATTGTTGAGAAGGCTTGTAACCATATTTTAGCTCACCGATCTTTGTTTCGAAAACCAAGAGAATGGACCGAGGACACCATCACATCAATCTATTTTTCTAGAATCTTTTGTAGTGACATTTCTCTAGTGAAACCATCTATGAAACTCCAAACCATCCATTTGAAAAAATTTCAATCAAGGATTCCTCCAACCGAGTTTCCACCTTCCCCAAACTAAAAATTCTTCTACATCAGACGATTTTTTAGCATCTCAGGATTGTAAGTTGTCTAGCTATCAATGTTAGAGTGAATTCTACTAAAACAAATGAATCTTTCAATTGAGATTTCTCAAAGTATTATGCACATGGTTTCCTTATGAAGATGAATTAAAACCAAGGTTAATCCAATCTCAGTTAAACAACCAAAATGAAACTCATGAAGTAAAAAGAAGAAATATTTCATGCAAAAGAAACTAAGACTAAAGAAGGCCATCGTGAGCTACAAACTAAACTAATAATAGTTGGTGGATTTTATTCAAGAAACCACGATAAGCCAAAATATATTCTACCCAAGCAAAACAAAATGGAAGAAAACATATAAACTATGCAAGAAGACGAGGAAATAAAATAAATATGCTAGTCCTATTCCTACTCTATCCTACACTGGCTAAAAAATGGTTAAGTGAAAGCATAGTTCATGTTATTCCCTAAAGTTACACTTGACTGTGAGACAAAAATCTAGGGCATCGTCAAGTTATTGTAATGGTATTTATGAAGGGTTTTCTAAACAGTTTTTTAGAAAATGGTTGAAAGTTGGTTCAAGGATTCAATAAAACATATAACTCAATATAAAAGAAAGTAAACATCCCACTGGCTTAGTAAATGATATACACTTTAACAGATCAGATGGTAAGGTAAATAAACAAAGGAAGGTATTTGAGTATCTAGTTTTTCAACTCACACATGAAGTTCTAATTCCAAAATATCATTAAGAAACAAGAATATGTACTTGAAAACAATCTTAATTATGAATAAAAACAATAAAATTTTCATCGTCTCACTCACAATCAAGAAATCACATGCATTGCAACAAAATAAATGCATTCAAGTAAGAAAAGAAACAGATAAATATATGAAAAGAATATTTGACCATAAACATGCCTTTTCCATTTAGTACCAATATGAAATATAGTCTTGTCTTCCAGTGGAGTTTTTACAAAAAAGTCCCTTGAATGCCCAACTAATCCACCCTCATACAGTCTTTCCAGTGTCTTTTTAAGGCACACATATTACTCATGTAGATCCTATTTTTTAGTTTACAGTTTTACAATAGGATCATATAATTGACTATTTCCTAGGAGAATAAAGATCATACAAGCACTTCTAATGCCTATATTATAGTAGGCTCAACAACCAATCTTAATATAGATTAGGAAACAATTTGATAAAACTGGCAAATCCCACAAAAAGAGGAATACTATCTTGCTGAGTTGATTCATCTGAGATACCAAAAAGTTCCATTTGAACCAAGCACTAAGAAAAAAATTGCTCATCTTTACTTTCTGAGTAATAGCATTGAATAATGAAAACTGAGGCTGAATTTTCTTGAATTATCATGGTATGATGACTACAGAAGCCCTGGTGTATCTTTGTTTGAGATTAGTTGTTAGTACAACATTATGCCAATATAATCTTATATTGGATTCTCTTACCTCCTCTAGCAATTCCTTTCGCTCTTTCCTCTTCCTTTTGAAATCTTGTATCTTTTCTTGTTGTTTAGCTTTCCATTTCTCAACAAAGGATTTTTCTTTCTTGAATTTCTTAATCATACTATGTAGCTCCTTTACTCTATCCTTTTCTTTCCTTGCTTCCACCTTGAATTTTGGATAATCTTCTACTAGGACAGGTAGGTTCAGATATATAGAATATTGGGGCTTCCTTAGTTTAATTATATATTTTGAAGATAGCCTAGAACTAAGGTCCTCTTCTTCAGTACTTTCTGAATCTCTGGTTTCTGGAAGATCTTGCAGCTGGTCTAGTTATGGAAAAATATCATTTCTCTCATCATTAACTACATTTGTGCCTTTGAATGTAGATTCAGATATTGAAGTTGACTTTGTAGTTTCCATGGTCATAGGTCTTATGGAGTATTGTGCAATCTTATTTCCCTTTTCTCGTCTTTTATTTTGTTCCTCAGATTATTTTTATGTCCTATGTAAAAAAGATCCCAAGACTTGTTTTTTGATCTCCTTCTTAGAATCTTCTGAATTATCTTCTATGATAATGAGGTTCTCCTTCTTGATGTGAGGATGAAACATGGCTTTTGAATTCGGTCTGAATTTATTTGTATCTCTTGTAGAATTTATTCTAAGATATTTAGGTACAATTGTATTCTTCTTACTATGTTTCTTAACTTTTGCAGTCTTCTTGCCTATAGCTTGTTTCTTCTGTTTAGCTGGACTTTGAACTGGGATTGTGATGTAATTTTCTAGTTCATCAAATTCCCTTTTTATATTTGGATCAAAATGAATATCAGTCTCTTCATCCATTTTAAGTTTCTTACCTCGACTGGTAGTGCCTTTCTCATTAATTTTACCCATAAGAAAATCACCAATAGCTTGTTGGGCTTGTAATTTTCTCTTGGCAACATGAGTTACCCTAGTTGCAAGGGAAGTTTCTTTCATCAAAACCTCAATGGCTTGAGAGGTATGTTTCTCTTTTACAGGTTTCTTATCCTTGACAGTTTTAGACCTAGTTGCCTGTAGATTAGGTTTTAATGACTGGATTAACCAGTCCCAAGACCTCTGAACTTCATTTAAGGAAAATACTACCAACGTTCTGATCAACCCTTGATGAAAAATACTATTTTGTGTTGTTGCAGGATGTGACTGAATCCTCTTAGACATCTTGGATAAACTTTTTAATAAGAAATAAGGTAGGTTAAGAGGGTAATCACCATTTACATGGATTAAAATTCTAATATGATAGAGATGGACCAGAGAAAATATTCCTTCACGGATAATGTACCTGTGGATAATCAACAGAGAAGTGTTCCATTCTTTCCTCACCCAACTTTGTGGGATACCCTAGCTCCAATTGGGGTTTTTCTTTTCTAGAATTAAAAACTGATTTACAAACTCCATAACTACATTTTCTTTCTTCCACCATCTTTCTCTGTGTATTAGTAACCTACAAGATTTATCTATGGAATGCTTTGTCATGTGCATAAGAAGTTTACCAACTACGGATTCAAAACCATCGAAATTCTATGCAAATGTCATAGAGATCTGCTCTCATAAACCTGGAATGTCGAGAAGAAGTAGAACCAACCATCATCCTTGAGATTTTGTTTCATATGAGTAAATGCTTCAATAAATTATGTCCCTTCAGACTCCAATCTGGTTATCTGACCACTCTTTTTGGGTACCATAGAACTGATACAATCCTGCAGAAAATTTATGAGAATATTGAGGGTTTGATCTCTAACTTTCAAGGGCTGTTGAAAACTGAGAGTTATCTCTTTACCTGCAAAGCGTGTGTAAAATGGCATACATACTAAAATAGGAATAAAATGATTTCATTCATATGGAAAGATAATCGGGCATGTTGATTTGATGTCAAGGTGGTGAGTACAACCCGATCCTCTAAATTTAGTTGTCATAATAAGAATATCAACCTGAAATAGATCATATAGAGATGTGCAGATCCTCTAATAATCATTTTGAACTTTATAACACAGACTGGGTAAGGTGGCGCATGCAGAACTATGATTATTCTCGGTGCTGCAAGAATATCAATATTCTTGTAGCGCCCTTTCCAATTTGACAAAATTTGAAAATTAAAACGAGGAAAATGAAAAGTGATGTGATAGAAATCTTTCATATCATATCCTAATCTTTGAAAAACTTAAAAATATTTAATATGTGCATAAAAATATTTAAAATAAGTTTTCAAGCCAAGAAGGGAAAAACTGAGTTTAACAAAAAACCATGGAAAATGGGCAGAACAGGGACTAAGGACACCCAATCAGTCAAAAATAAGGTGAAGGAATAACACTGGCTCCTTCTAGGGGTAAAGTTTCATGATGAAGATTTTAAGAACTGCTGACCAATGCCTTCATGTCTTTCTTATTCAGTTTATTTCCCTACTCTATCATACTTGATTCAAAACCACAAAACTGTAAAGAAGAAATTCCATTGGGTATATGGAGTCTTTATTTGAGCTCAAAAACTAAAACCTATTGTACAAATTGAACTCTTTGACTGGTTTTAAAGGAAATAATGTTTCAGGAATCTCCCATTTACTAGGCCTCCTAAAATCTTACTATCATCCAAATTGTGTAAGAGAAATGTATTATTGGTCATGGCCTTGGCTACTTTGAAAGGACCATACCATAAGTTATCAAACTTACCATGTTTAGCTTTGTCCTCTCTTCTAGAATCCCATCTCAATACAAGATCTCCCTCTTGAAACATATCCTTCTTTGTCTTTTTTATCAAAAATTGCTTTGACTTTGCTCTGATGAATAACATCTTTCTGATCCAACTTTTCTCTAGTTTGTTGAACCTCTATAATTTGGAAAAATCTCCTTTGAATGTCATTAGGTTCTTCTAACTCCTCTTATAGAAATTTAAGAACAGGTAAACCCAATTGAGTTTGGAAAACATTCTATGTTCCATACACCATTTGGAAAGGGGAAGTTCCAATAGATGTTTTAGTACTGATAATCCCATGACCTTTTGTTTTCTATAAGTAATTTTTTGATAATCCTTATCAGGCTTTTATTGGATGATTCTGCTATCCCATTGCCTTGGGGATGGTAAGGAGTGGAATGGACCAATTTGATATTATATTTATTGCAAAAATCAACCATTGAATTTGATTTGAAAGCTTGAGCATTGTCAGTAACCAGCTTGTTAGGACAACTAAATCTAGAAAAAAATATGCCCTTCAAGAAAATCCATGATTACCTTGTTTGTTGCATTTTGGGTTGGGATTGCTTCAATCAACTTAGTAAAGTAACCTGTGGCTCTGAGTATCCATTTATGTTGTCCATAAGATGAAGGATGGATTTATCTAATGAATTCTAGGCCCCACTATTAAAAAGTTCCATGAGAAATGATGGGTTTTAAAGGTAGAGACATAACTTTTTGTTTTCCTACAAACTTTTGACATGGTTCACATGCCCTCACTTGAGAAAATATGTTAGAAAATAGTACAAGCCAATAGTATCTTGCTCTTAAAATTTTGAAAGAAGTGGCTTTCCAATGGTGATGTCCCCCACAAACACCCTGGTGTAAATCACAAAAACTTTGTTTTGCTTCCTCTTCATCAACAGACCTTAACATAATTCCATTAGGATCTTTTCAAAACAATATTTGATCAATAATGCAATATATCATTGATTTCAATTTAAGTGATCTGAACTTGGATTTATCTAAATCAGGAGGAGACTGAAGATTTAGCAGAAAAAAAGATAATAACTTTGTACCATGGCGAGGATAATGATTTCTTGCTTACCTGTAACCCACTTTCCTCAATATGAAATGATGAATTATGTGATTTGTTGGAGAAATGATATAATCCAATTGCTTTGCAATTTAACTCTATCATCAATTTGGCAAGGCCTTGTCCTTTTATTAACTGAGTGGGATTTATAGTCAAGTTGTATTCCATAATTTTAGTTATCCACTTCCCCCTATTTCCTTCACAATCAGGTTGGACCAAAATTTCTTTAACTGCGCTACTTGGAACATATGTAGTAATCTCAGATTGTAGGACATGTAATATGAAAGATTTTAAAGACTTCACTGGAGCATATGCATGTTTTTCCATAATATCATATTTTAGTTCAGAATCCCTGAGAGTCTTGCTGAAGAAAGATATAGTTTGTTCATACCCCTAGTCATTTCTTTGTAAGAGAACAACAATTATAGTGCCTTCAGAGGAAAATGAAAAAATGAAAAAATTCTTATAGTAATTACGATTTATGAGGACAGGTGCCTAGACTAAAGCCTGCTTAATATTTTCAAATGATTAATTTGCTTCTGGCATCCATTTTATTTATGCATCCTTCTTCAACATATCAATAATATACATGATGATTTCTGCAAAATTTGGTATAAATATTCTTAAGAAATTGATTTTACCTATGAAAGATTGGATAAACTTCTTATTTCTTGGAATGTATATCTGTTGAATGGCCTTTACTCTTTCAGGATCTATCTTGATTCTTTTTGGTGAAACAATATGTCCTAAAAGTTCTCCTTCTTCCATTGCAAAATGATATTTTTTAGGGTTTAATGATATACCACACCTCCTGCATTTTTCAAATGTTGGCTTCAAGTGTTGCAAGTGTTCATCATCAAGGGTTGAGAACACAGTAATATCATTAAGATAAATAACCATAAATCTGTCTTTCTCACCAACAAATGCAATATCCATAGCTCTCTGAAATGTTGCTCCTGCATTCATTAATCCAAAAGGCATCCTTTCATACATGAAAGTGCCACAGGGAGTGGTAAAAGTTGTCTTGTTCTTATCTTCCTCCATCACTGATATCTGATTATACCCCGTGTTATCACTCTAGGAAACTCTCCTAGGCTGTAATTCAAAGATGCCTGGTAACTTAATCTTTTTGGAAACTATTTCCTCAATAATTGATGTGGGTTTGGATCAAGATGAATATCTAAAGGCTGGATTGTATTCTCAAGACAGTCTTGACTATATTCATGCAACAMAAGGCCTTCARGAGCTATTGTCAGATAGGTTTGTATAACAAATGGATAAGAAGACTAACCAGTTAACCAAAACATACATAAACCATATATATGATGGGTCAACAAACTAGAAAAGATGCTTGTRATTTTTGCTTAACAATTGAAAGTAAGATGACAGTTACCATAGGATCATTAAACAGAGACAAAAGAACTAATTCCACTCATAAGCATARACAAAGATGAAAGAAGGTCTRACAGTAACAAATGAAAGAAGCTTGCTGGATGATATATTAAAGAAAGTGTCTTTCATACAAAACAGTAGCATATAAAAMTCAAAATCGAAMCCCCTAGTTCATCTTCTATCTTTAGCTTTATAGCTTTRCAATACAGTTTTGAGATCCTAAAAGCACGGATCAGATATGCTAAAGATAGAAAGTCAAAATTCAGTTTGCAAAAGATAGRGAATGATCCCCAAACATGAGGTCAATCCCAGATTTCATGGTCTTCATATCTTGTAGAATCATTGTGTAGTGTAGAATAGCCTTCCAAGGCTGAGTGRTGACTCTTTCAAGAGATACAATTCGAATTTGTTGAGATGTGTAAAAAATACAATCTATTTCCACCAAAATAGGTGCCAAAATCAACTTGGCTACCCTTTCTAATCCTTATGTACCAAAAATGGATCTTGAAACTGAATATATAATTCATCATCCATCCATCATGAGTGTTTTCAAATAATTCATCATCCATCCATCCATCTGTGCAAAAATTTGATCATTCTGGCAGTGATAGGATTTTGGTGGTTAACATAGATGACTTCTGGGTGATTTAACTACCGAAAGCTCTGCTTTCAGTGGTTAATGAACAATCGTCTTGTTTGCCTAAACCACCGAAAATTTAGCTTTCACCAAAATTTCAAAATTGCAAAATTGAAATACCTTGTTGATTTGTTGAAGGTTCAAGGTCTTTTTGGTGATGCTTCTCCTCTTTGTGCAGGGCTGTAATCCTCCATCAGTTTAAGTCTTTGAGCCCATGTCATCTTGCAGTGCATCTAGCTCACCCATTAATTCATCCTCGTCAATGTCATTAGGCATACTATAGCTTCTCTCAAGTGAGTCTTGGATTCCAGAACTTATGTTCATTAAATTCATCATCACATTCTGCATATTTTTAATTATAGCAGGCAAGCCTGACTGTTATGAATGGGTTTGGTTGCAATGTTTTCTCTTCTTCAAGGAACAAATCCTCTAGGCCTTTTCAAAGATACATTAGCTAGTGAGTTGGATACTATTGTTGTAATTGTGAAATGCCTTGATGTCGTTTTGGTGTCTGTTGTTCAAACTGATGTGACCTATGTTGTTGTTGTTTATGAAGCTACAAATGGTGTTCCTGAATCAAAACAGTAGGTGGAAGATGCTGAAAATTTTCATGATTATGTACAGGAGTTGATGGATGACTACTCTTCTGCAAATTCATATCTAGCTGAGTGTCTGCATGTGGCAATGGTTGATTCCAAGTAATAGCTTGCAAGGCCTTGCATATCAATCTCATTGTCAAAGTGACCATTGTTACAAACAATGGCGTTGTTCTTCATTTTCCTCATATGATCAACTTAAAGATATCTTTATAACCAATGGTTGTCACAAAGATATCAGTAGAGCTAACTACATCTTCTAGGGTGAGAACAGGAAGACCTTCCATAAGAGCTTGGAGGGCATAGATAAGATCAATCTCTGTAATAATGACCTTAGGTCCAGCAACCTTCATGACTGCGGCACAACCCTTGCCAACATTTCCATACCCATACACAACAACAACCTTTCCAGCAATCATGACCTCTGTATTCTTTGGAATTTCATTGTGGACTTATGCCTTCCATATACTCTACGTAGTAAAACCCTTGGAAATTAGCTGACACCTCCTTAGCACCTGTAACGCACAACTTTGTACAACAGGTCGACAACAATTTGTTTTCATATAACAAACTCTTCTTTGCAAAATCTTCGTGACTTCCTCACCATGACTCGAGCTTTGGCCTGTGGTAGATACTAGCCCGTGGCTTGTATTGATGACAAGTGTTGACTTGTAGGATGAAGGACTGATGTTGGTGCTCAATACTCGAATTCATAGTTATGTGGCTAGCTAGTGATCTTATGAGCAGTTAATAACCTCTGTCTTACAAATCGAGCAGCAACTCGACACCTGTGCATAATTTTTATCTCTGATTCTTCCTCCTTAATACCTAAAAATACCCTTTGTGATCTCTTCTTGCGGGTTTTTTGACATCTTTTCTCTTCTGTCATGAGTTTTGCATCATCATAACTGCTCTCGACCTTCATAATTTTTTACTTTCATAATGTCTTCACCATCGTTTCATGCACAACATGCTTGTCAAAATACTTTCGAGCCTTTGCAACAGTAGACGGCTGCAAGTCTTCATTGTTTGTGATAAATGTTTAACACATAGACATAAAACCCCTATCTCAATACTTGCCTCTTGTTGATCAGGATGAACACTTGGAACAACTGCAAATTCTAAAACCTTGATACTCTTCGTCTGCAGAATCGGGTACCTGGAATTGACACCTCACCAATTTGCAGGTTGAAACCCGAGCTACCTTCATCCTTAGACCACCTGCGCAATACACATGGCAATTGTTATGCATTCTGTGTTTTATTTTGAGAATGATTTTGTGAAACACATTTTGAGTATGTAAAGACATAATCGATGGTCATGGAGATGTACTAGGAGACACAGAATGGTGAGATGAAGTGTAGAGACATATGGAGGATAAAAAGGAAAGACCAAAACACCATATAAATCCAAATCTGAAGAATGCCATGCATAATTTTTATGGTCCCTCGGTGCTAAAGAGAAACCTTAGTAATCATGGTGCGAGTTGTAAGTTCTTTTAGACCATTGTCTCGACACCTGTGTTTTGATCTGCTAATAAGAATCTTGGAGAACCTGAAATATGGATCTTAGCGTTTGTATGTGGCTTTAATGTGCTGCGTGGCATGTAGATTCGGCTTGTGAACTTTGAATTTGTAACTGGACCTGTAGATATGGAAAGTTGAAAAATTATGTGCCCTTAGCTCAAATGACACAGACAGATCGAAATCACATGAAACTATTATGGGCAGCTTCATGAAGACACCTGTCAGTGGATCTTCTTCGTGACTTAGACCTGTGACTTGGCTCATGGCCTTGGGCCCGTGGGTCCTCCCAAAATTTAATAAAAACCATAAATCCCGAGGCCTAGTTTGGCTTTAGAAACTCCCAAAATAGAATTTGGTATAAAGGCTTAGGGTTAGAATATTTAAAAGCACACATTTCTTTTTTGATGAGACTTTTCAATTATAAAAGCAAAGTCTAGGGTTAAAATGAATAACATTTTATTTTTATTTTTGTATTGCAGGTAAAGAGAAAGAGACCAAAGGATTTATGAGCAAGAGAGATCAATGGGAGCTGCATGAAGAATTTGGAGATAAGGGAGAGCTTGGAAAATGACCAAAAAAAAGGATAAATTAAGCCCAAAGGATGAAATTCCTCAAAATTTACAAAAATATTTGAGGAGATAATATCTATCTCCTTCTGGGGATGAAAGCCTCCCTGTGAGGTTTCAAGAACAAGCAAACCTGTGCCTATCCATTTAACCTGAAAATCTTGTAACCTGCTCAACAATCATCCACAATTTGTATTGTGTCTAGTCCATTGGGCTATGGAGTCATTTGGCCTTTAGAACTAATCCCCTGCAAACCTGTAGCCTGAAAACTTGTAGCATGCCTGCAGAATGCCTGTTTATTCAACAACCAATAACTGAAAGAATCTACTTGCTCAGATGAAGATCTTATTCTCCTATATACTCCTACTCTAACCATTTTACTGCTTTTTAATCAAGTAAAATCATGCTTCCAATGAAGCCATGTCAGAAACTTATTTGCTAACACAATTATTGATCTTGATCCCAAAAATAAAAGAATGCGTAGCCAACATAGATGTGTTTTAAAAAAATGATAGAAGCAGTCTTCATATGACAAGAATATCTTAATCTTTATACTTCTCAATGATTCCAGAAAATTAGCAATAGGATCAATAAAATAGAAAAGGAATACCTCTTCAAGATTTTGTTCCAACTGTAAATTGAAATGATGTTGTTGGCTGCCTTCCCTGATCTCAATGTTGAATGTAGACTGGTGGACCTCTGCTGGAGAAGCATGCATGATCAACTGTTGATCTAAACTTTTATGCTCATCATCTTCCTCTTCATTTCTACTGCAATTCCCCTTTGTCTGTAAAACTCAAAGTTGATGGTTGCCCTTAGTATTTGCTGCAGATCCGAAACTGTTGCCTGCTGATATGCCAATCTGCTGATTATCTTTTGGGTTTT
>SNQJ01S0031261.1:261177-273175 GCA_010110895.2 Picea sitchensis | reverse complement strand
TTCTTTCTCGACAAACAGATAGGCCCGGAACCAAGACTGAGTGAGTAACCATATGTAGACTTGCGATCAGTTCTATTGACAACCCAGTTAGAATCAGTAAACCTGATGAGATATAATGTAGAGACTGGTACATAATGAATCCCAAAGGTTATGGTGCTCTATACATATCAAAGGATACACTTCGCAGCCTTCCAATGTATCTCATGTGGCTCTTGCATGAACCTAGAAACTACACCAACTGCATAAGAGAGGTCTGGTCTAGAGTGTATGAGATACAACAAGCTCCCCACTAGTTGTCAATATAGTGTGTTGTTAGCCAGTGGAGTCTCCCTGCCATCCTCAAGTTTGAGTCATGATAGGAAAGGAGTCGGAGCAGACTTGAAGTCTGTCATGTGAAATCTCTCAAGGAGATATCGTGCATACTTGTCTTGAGATAGTTTGATGTTTGATGCATCCTGAATGATCTCGATTCCAAGGAAGAAGTGTAGTGGACCCATGTCCATCTTCAAAAACCTATCATGTAGAATCCTCTTGTCTGTAGCAATCGCTAAAGTCGAGAAACCAGTGACCAACAAATCATCAACATACAAAACTAGGAGTAGAAGTGAATCAGTCGATAATGTAGACATTTGGGTCTGATTTACAACATACAAAGTTTTGTGACAACATGTATAAATCCATCTTGGCATACCATGCCCTCGAAGCTTTCTTGAGGCCATAAAGGGACTTCTTTAGTTGATAGACCAAAGATGAGTCCTGCATAAATCCATGGGGATGCTCCATATAGATCTCCTCAGAGAAATCATTATGAAGAAATGCATTCTTCACGTCCATCCGATGGACTTCCCATCCCTTGGCTACCACAATGGAAAGTGATAATCGTATGGAATCCATCTTCGCTACTGGAGCGAAGGTCTCATCATAGTTAATGCCATGCACCTGCTAAAATCATTTGGCAACAAGATTGGCTTTATATTTGCTAATATGTCCATCTATTGTGCTCTTGGTCTTGTAGACCCATCCGCATATAAAAGGTTTCCTCCCAGAAGGAAGGGCAACCAGATCCCAAGTCCAGTTCTCGAGGATGGAGTTGTACTCCTCTTGCATGGTGGATTCCCAAAAGGGATTTCCAACAGCCTTGCCATAAGACTGTGGATCTGAAGACTGAACCAAGAAAATATGCTTGGAGGGAAATGGTTCAGTGGAAGTGATTGCAATAGGAGTCTCCTCGAAATAAGATCGATTCCTCCTAGTATCGGCTAGATCACCAGCGAGATCCCCTACATCCTGAAGAGTAGTCTGTTCCCACTTGGGCCTATGCTTTGGCTCTTCAACTGTATCTAGATGCTCTGAATCTACATCTGACTGTATTGACTCTGTATCTAAATAATTTGATTCCTAGGAATCATAAATCTCACTTGAGGAATATTTGGCATGTGCATGCTCATCATTTTGGACAAGTGGAAGAATGAAGGTGTATGCATGCGGATGTTGAGGTACATGCAAGACACTTTCCTTGAATTAGACACTTCTCTCAATGATGAGACGGTCTGAGGAAAGATCAATAAGTCTATATCCCTTCACATCGTCGGGGTATCCAAAAAAATTACACTCAGTGCTCTGTGGATCAAGTGCCTTCCTATTTTCAGAGGGAATCTGGGTCCATGCACTTGAACCGAAAATATGAAAGTGGGTCAATTCCGGTTTGAGGTTGCTCCAAGCCTCGTAGGGGGTCTTATTCTTGAAAAATCTATGGGGAGATATTTTTTGGATGTATGTTTCACAATTAAGTGCTTCGGACCATAGTTTCTGTGGTAGTGATTTTGCATGCAACATGGAAGATGCAATCTCCTTTAGAGATCTGTTTTTCCGCTCATCAACTCCGTTTTTCTACAGAGTATAGGGATCTGTGTGCTGCAACTAAATCCCCGCCTCATGGAAATAATATGGATCTCATGATTGACATACTCTCCCCTGTTATTAGTTCTGAGGACTTTGATTTTCTTTCCATACTGTGTCTCAACCAGGGCTTTGAAATATTTGAGGTGTTGAAATACCTCGGATTTTTTCCTAAGAAAGTGAATCCATGTAAAACATGAGAAAACATCAACAAAAATGAGAAAAAACCTCTCTTTGTTGATCGATGGATGCGGAAAATGACCCATGAGGTCACTATGGATCATATCTAAAGGTGTAGAATCTCTCTAAGACTTTCCTTTGTCGAATTTCTCTTGAGGGTGTTTTCCAAGAACACATCCCTCACATACTCCCTTGGAGAAATGGATGTTTGGTAGACCATCAACCAATATTTTCTTGCTAAGTTGTTGCATATATCTGAAATTAAAATGTCCAAACCTTTTGTACCATATCCTACTATTTTCATCAGCATGATAAAGCAGTAAAGCGGAATCTGGTTCAATAAATTCAGAAAATGTATACAATATAGACTGATGATTTACCTCACTGGTAGCAATCCTGGAGTTGGTTTGCATGTCATATCTCCACAACATTTGGTGTGAATATGAATTTCTTTCCAGTGCCAAAATTCGTCATCTGATACATGGAGAGAAGGTTGACGAAAAGTTTGGGAACGTGCAACACATTCTCGAAGCTTCCGTTGGTGAGTTCAATCCTTCCTTTGTCAGTGACTTCGAAAAAAGAGTTGTCCCCCATCGGAATAAGAGAAAATTTCCATGCATCCAATGAAGAATAGACTTCTTTTGAGGAATCCATGTGATGTGATGCTCCTGAATATACGATCCAAGCATTGGGAGAGGAGTTGATGGAAATCAAGGCATGGCTAGAATTTCCTTTCTTGGGATTCATATCTTTTGGGTTCTTCTTCTTGGTACCCTCGGGGATGAGATATCCAAGGTTGTTTTGCTGAATTATTTGAGACATTATATCTATTTTGTTTTTCATGCATGTGGATTTCGGATGGAATCCTTTGTGACAGTACGTGCATTTCTCCCCTTTTCTTCCCTTTCCACCTTTGGATCCGGAGGCATCGGTGAAGGCCATTGCGTACCCTTCTTTATTTGGATGTGCATGAAATTTCCTTTTTTCTTTATCTTTATATTTCTGATATCGATGGCTTCCATATTGCATAGTAAGTTCATGCGCCTTTGGGCCTTTGATTTTTCCCATGTTGATGAGCTTGGTTTTCTCTTGTGTCAGGGATTTGATAAAGTCCTCAAGAGAAGGAATATTCTAGATGGATCCAGAGGAAAATATGACAAAATGGAATGTGGATACAAATACAGAGAATTCATAACCAAGTTTGGAGAGAATCATGAGAACCATTTGTTTCTCCTCCTTAGATTTATCAACCCCGCAAGCTTTGAGTTACGACAATAAATCCTTGAATTTTGTAAAGAAATATTGGATATTGTCGAAGATTTTTGGATATAATGTGAGCAATTCCACCTCCAACATGTGTCCCCTCATCTCATCCTTTTTTTCAAAGACCCCTTCCAAGGTGGTCCAGGATTCATTGGGAGTCTTATAGGAAGATATGTGAAAAAGGAGATTGGGAGAAATAAGACTGCAAATTGTTCTGAATGCTTCATCCATTCGATTTAAGTACTTGGATTTTTCTATAGTTGACGTTGATTTTGTGTCTGTATTCAAGGTTAACCTGTACAATCCTCTAGTTCGGAGATGTATGACTATTTTATCTTTCCATGCAAAGTAGTTGTAAGGTGTAAGAATGATTCTTTTTGGAAATCCGTCTTTTCGTTGTCTTCAATCTTTTGTACCTGCAAAACAATTTGGTGTAGCTTTTTCTTAGCAGTATGTCAAATATGATACCATGTAAATTTGTTGAACTTGTGAAAAATATATCTATCTATAAAATACCACACACATTTGCAGAGAGAATTTCAGAAAGAAGAACTTGGAGAGAAAGAATGGAAGAAATATCATTAACCATTAAGAATAATGAATAATTTACACATGATATACTCGATATAACTCAATTAATGTGCACTGGAGGAGAACCAATGCACCATAGTGGTGGTATAGAGTGATATGGACACACACCATGAGTTACGGGAGTGAACTTCCACCTAGTCTAGTCTCTCAAGTAGTTACGGGAGTGAATTGCCACCTAGCTAAGTTAACTAACCAACTAGTCTTCAGTTAACTGATTGAATAGAGTGTAGTGAGGATTAGATCAAGGAATCAAGGGTAATGTGCCAGTCTGGTGATGATACCAAGGCAAATGTTCATTATCATGGTGATGATCACAATGTTGCATGGTGAAAAGACCAATGCAACATCTAGACTTAACTCAACTAGTCAAACTGAAGTGTCAACTGAAAGAGAATATTCTCCAGATGGAATATTCTCCCCTAAAATATAGGAGATTGGATAATGACTAATTATGACCAATAAAAAAGAAAAAACCTTAGTAAAAATAAATCATAGGTGTGTGTGAAGTAACTCCAACAATTAGGACTTGTTTGATCATTTAATGTGAAGGGATGTTTTATACTTAGAAAAATTTCTCATTCGAGCAGTTTTAATAGAGCTACCTCTATTGAGAACTTGTTCAACTTCAATCCTCTAATACTTTCTTTTTTCTCTCCTATATTATTTGCTGCATTCAGCGTGAAATTTATTGTTTAAATTGTGTATTTCCTTCATGCATTGATTTCAAACTGTTATTTCATGATTTATTAGTGGATTCAAGAGATCGATGGGGGATTTTTATTCACCATCATTCTTTTCCCCCTTYGATACCTCCAATTTCCAAAATTAATAGAGAAAATCTATTTACCTTACAACCTAGCTATTATATTCCTCTCATTGAGCTACCTTTCTCTTATTTTGGTGTTATTTTGAATTTTCAACCTAAGTTAAATTCCTAACTAGAGCTTGGGAGATTTTGATTTTATCCTGTTAGTTTTGATTTCCAATATGCATTTGAAATCAAGGTATGCTTTGATTCTATCTTTTGTAAATAAATGCATATCCTATTTCTTTCTTTTCATTTAACTTCTAGAACATGAATAAAACAAGAGAGAATTTATAGTTTATTTGCATGATTGTTCATTTCTCACCACAAGACTATAATTTTGAGATGTCTTGTTTTAAAATATTATAGAAGCATATGCATGCCTCAAAAAAAGAAAACTCCAAAACATTAAAAGAAAGAGAAAGGGGTAATGGAGGAATAGTAATCACATATACAAGAGATAACCATGGAACCTTGAAGGCTAATTTATTCAGACACTTCAAGCCATCCAATACTAGCTATCTCCTAGATTGGTCTAACTTGTTCTAAGTTTTCAAGAATAATAGATACTCTCTTTCTACCTATTTTGGTTGAACTGGCAGATGATGAAGAGCAGTATGATGAGGTTTACATTAACATTAGTAAATATTGCCTACATACGCAAAAATAGGAATTGTGATATTTCCTTGTGTAGAAATAATTTGTTCAATCATCAATCATGCCAAACTAGAAGAAATAATAGTTGTCAATGACAGGGGATAATCTATAGCCTCATTTCAACTCATTGAAATTCAATGATACTATAAATTTGCTAATTATGAAGTCGAGATGACCTTTGAGTGGGTTGTAGGCTTCCCAAAATATTGTAACAAAGTCTTGGAAACATGGTGAATCAAAGAGAACAATTTAAATCAAAAGGAATGAGTACTTATCCATC
Source organism: Picea sitchensis (assembly GCA_010110895.2). Taxonomy (NCBI): domain Eukaryota; kingdom Viridiplantae; phylum Streptophyta; class Pinopsida; order Pinales; family Pinaceae; genus Picea; species Picea sitchensis. Next base: position 267,500 of record SNQJ01S0031261.1, on the reverse strand, counting down.
CACCAACATGAGGGAACAATTTATTTATGATGTGGATTTTATAAGTAAATTGTATGTAGAAAAGGATTCTCAACATTTCAAATTTCCATGGGTATCGTTGTTGCATGGTGTGGTGAAGAAAGGGCTAGTGTTTAGATGGGTGGACATTTTGTCTCACAACTTAATGAAAGACCTATCAAAGGTTTATTTCTCTGAACTTTATGCTCCCCCTGATTTTACATGTCATCTTAGTTTCTGGATATCATATGTGAAAATATTGAGTTGAAAGGTATGGGTTGGTATTGGACTCCTTCAAAATCATCGATACAAGTTTATTGTCAAAATTTATGGAAGCACAAGCATTTGTGATGCTTCACTCAAACTTTTTATCAATTCACTCCCAACTTATACGACATTATTTTCTACAAAGAAGCACCCATATTGACTGATGAAACTATGGATTTGTTGAGTAATATACATGACTAGTATATGGATGAACATATATTAGAGCATTTGGGGAAAGAAATTCACCTCATTTGTTTCCAAAAATTGTCAATTTTTGGTTAGTGGTTAGGGAGATTACATACCAAACCAATCTCTATGGTTTTAATGTGTCATTAAGAAAAAGACATAAGAAGCATTGTCCTACATACACTCTTTACATTGGAATATATGGCTCGAGCAAATTGCAAGGTTTCCTAAGATGGAAGCTCATTTTAGAAAGGAGTATAACTTCATAGAGGGTAGGTATAGGAGACATGACCTTAAGTTGGTGGTTGATAACTATTCCAATGATGTGGAATAAACATTAACTTACATTCACCATGATTGGGAAGAAAAGAGATCCCTAGAAAGGGAAAAATATTTCAAGGAGGTGTTGCACAGGAGATTCTTGCTCCTAAAAGAAAATTAGGAGAAGAAGAAGATAATAGAAAAAATATCGAATAAGAATAAATGAATAATAAATATGAGGATGATACTAAAGTAGACAAGTTGCAATTGGAATTTGAAGAAACTAGGATTAAAGATGAAAAAGAAAGGTAACAAAATGAGAGAGAAACATGGGAGTATACAACTAATGAATATATATTAGAAAAGATAGGAAGGAAAATGAAGAGGAAGAATAAAATATGGAGGTTGGATGGGTTGATGGGTTGATGAGTAGCACCATTTTATTTTTATGCTTTGGAGAATAAAATTTAAGGACTATCACATTGCTCAAGGTTTTGCTTGATCAATATAGGTTTCCAAAACCAATTGTATTATCGATGTTTTCAAAGCTTGGAAAGTGTATAATGACAATGAGAATTATAAGGGATAGTGTCAGTCCACTAGAGAACCTTTGGCTGGATGGAGGAATCATCTAACGTTCCCAATGACTTGCAACACCGCGGATTGTCAACTCAGTGGCAAGACCACACAGGTTTGATTGGCTCGGACTATGCCTTACTCTTCATTTCATTTATTACTTAACAATTTTGGTTTTCTTCTTACACTTAGAACATCCAACAAGTAAATAATGCACTCATACATAGTAATAATGAAAATGCAAGTGGGTGGCCAAATCGGCCCAATACCCAAATTTTTATAACAGAGACAAAAGTGTGCCGAGTATTCAACTCATGCCACACCAAAGATACAATTACAAGGATATTTCTCTCAAGATTACACAAGAATCTGTGAAAAAAAAAACAAACTTCCTTATGTCACCTTGCAGCCTTCTTTGTTACTACAGATAAAAAACTAAACAAGCTCTTCTCTTTCAGGCTTCATCTATGAGATGCTTTCTACCTTTTCCTCAGACTGTGCAACCTATAATCACCACTTCCTTGGACAATTGTATATCACTTGTGTTTCTTCCTTGCTTCCATGAGTCTCCCATTTGTTTTGTCTCTTCCTTGGCATATATAGGTTCCCATCTCTCCCAACCAGTGTGACTTTTCCTTGGAGTGACCCAATGTTTCACAACTTGTCCACATAACTATTGGGTCAACCTTTTCTTAAGGTGCACACTTCCCTTATTTGAGTCAACTAACTCACCTAAGTGCACCCTCCTTTCCTCTAGTTGACTGATTGTTTTTCTTGGGTACCCAAGTCATGTTATCATAATCAATCATCAACTCACCGACCTTCAACCGACGGATAATGTTCATCACACATCACCTTTTTCAAATCCTCTTGGCACATCAAGTTCCCAAGATGACCTAGCTCACACAATACAAGTTTTCATTTTGTTCATTGGTTGGGTCGGGTGCCTTGTCTATTTTGGAGGTGTGCACAATTGGGCTAGATGCTCCAAGCCTTAGATCCTCCCCCACTCCAATTCATTGTCATCTCTAAAACCCCTACATTATGTCGTCTATTGTGATTACCACCCACGTCCATCATGACCCCAAATTATGCTTTGTGTCTTGTTGTTGCATCCTTACTCTGGATGCTTATGCTATCAACATGTGTTGGATCCCCTTATGCCTTAGCTAATCGAGTATCTAGTACGATCGTCACACCAATTCCAAATGAAATCATTTCAACACCAAAACCACTCATTTATCTTCGCAACTTCTCAAACATCACATCCTCCTAGTCTTTGTGGTACCTTCCTCCAAGGCACCAACAAGTTGATTCGCTTTCATCTTCGTGATAATGATCCAAAATTCTCCTATTTTCAGTGTGAGAGTGGAAGGGGTGGCCCAATGATCCACCACTCCCATGATCATTTTTCTTCACCAAATACCTCAAAATGTCACCATAATTCTATGCCAAATACATCAAAAATGGGATGTTGGAACTGATTCTCACTTCACCTTCCTCCACAAGGCACTAAAGTTCTAACTTATGGATCGTAGGGTCACTCACCACCTCCAAGTTTTTTTATGATTGATTCAACCTCATTCTTGGAAAAAATTTACCATGTTAGTTTTCCTTCCCCATCACACACCTACACAACAAATGATTCCACTCATCATTCTTCAAGCTATGGCTTCTTCATTTTCTTTGTCTCCTTCAGTTATTTCGAAATACTTTCTTTGTAAAATTTAGCAAACTTCTCCATGTCACGAATGAAATTAACCAAGATACCTTTGATATTTTTGACAAGCCATTCTAAGTAGGCCAACACCTCTAGATCATATATTTTCTTCGTTTAGTCCATCTCTCCACCTCGTCCACCAATTTCCAAGCAAGGGCACTGGTCATCAACCAAGTGCAAGGAAGATATGTTCATCCCCCTATTCCCATTAACTGTAGGCACTAGACATGGATTTGGTCCTGACATGTTAGACAAATAATTGGCATACATAATTAGAAATTCCTTCTTTGTCTACATGAACTCTTGAACCATAACTAATTCGTAATCATCTACGAGAAAAATGATGAAAATTTCCCTTCCGGTCCCTTTCCCAAGCTTCATAGGAACATTCTTTGTTGTGCCAAAAATATTCTATTCACCCAAGTTTACCTCCTTGAAATAAGTTCATTCCTGCTCAAAATGAAATCCAAGACTTCGTGCAACGTCTTCTCTCATGAAGTTGTGAGTAGCACCATTTTCCAACATATCCAAATTTCTTTTCCTATTGATCTCTTCTTGGACATAAATAAGTAATATCACGTCGAGGTCTTGAGTTTTCATTGATTCTTTCTCCACGATAACATGCAAAACCTACAACACACCCATGGATGGGTTGTCCACTTTCTCCAAAGCATTCAATTTTTTCTTCAATAGAAAATTCTTGGCATAATGCTCCTTTGTACAAATCCAACAAGAAACTAGATTTTTCTCCTTTTTTGAGTCTTCCTTCTTTGCATTATCATCAGGGGACATAGATGTATTCCCATTGTCAATAGTGAGGGAACCTACCACTGATGACTGCAATCTTGAAGGTACTAAAATTAACTCTATATCCATGTCACAGAGTAAGATGTGATAATGTCAATAGGAAGAGATCTGCTGGAAGGAAGGCATTAAGGAATCCTCCATCATCCAGTACATGGGGTAGCAGATGGCCAAATATTTGGAAGGATTCAAACAAAAATATTGAAAGGACCAAACCGAGGTATGACTCCAACATGTACCAGATGGAATAACACATGACAAAGACTCTCTAAATATTAGCCAATGATATAGATTGTTAAAAAACAAGAGGAATCCACCAATTGAGTCAAATGGAAACCAAGGTATCGCATGAATCCCTATGTGTGATAATGGTTGTTGATGTTGAACATAAGGGAAACTACTCTGTCAGTGACCAATGATGATTTCTCATCTCTTGAGCGCAAGTTTACCTATCAATAATGCAAATAGGCTCAAGGTGAAAATCTAGGTCATACTCTCATAGCAATGCATCATAATTGATAAGAGTAAACCTGCTAGAAATAAGTCAATGGGGACCTTCCATACTAGCACGAGCGAGAGACAAAGATACTTGTGAAGTTGAGAAATACTTGTTTTACATGGGAAGGATGACTTGAAAAGTCAAAATTTTATGCAGAATGGCCAACACAAGTTGACTTCCTTTGAACAGAGACTTGACATAAAATATGACTTAGGAAACATGGATTATGACATGGAATACATTTGCGACAAAGAAGGTATAAAAAAACACTCCATATGACTGGAATAATAACCAGCCGGAGGAGAGTTTGATAAAAAAAAAAAAAAGGCCTCCTAAAGCCATACTAACCCAATGATGAGGTAAAGACTCATAAGATTGTGTTATGTTCAAGGGTGACATAAGTAGCTACCATATAAAAATGAGACTCATTCCCATCCTCTTTTTTTTTGTCTTTTTCATATTATAAAGCCTGAAAAAGAATAAAGGAATGTTATGATACAATGAATGAAACAAGTATCGTAGGAAATCAAACTAGTTCCAAGCGCAAGGAACATACATGTGCTCAATGCAAGGAATCATGTGTAGGATATGGACACTCAGAGGAAATTTTCCTCTAGGGATACATGTGTCAAGTTGCAAAGGATAATATTGCAAGGTTGAAAATTGTTAGAGAATGCATATATAATGGGCTATATAAAAACAAGATGAATTCTACATTAGGCCCAAAACGCATGAGTGGTCTATATGAAATGAAATTGAAACTCAACCCAACCCATTTTTTGGGAGCCTCATGGCCAACAATTGGCCAACAATTTATGAGAAGAAGATATGAAGTTTCGACGCAAAGTCATGGCAGGACTAAATAGGGTTTCCAAGCCTATGAAAGTGTTTCATCATGGATGCCAAACTGTGAACAAGGTTCTAACTAGGGCACCTGTGAATGGTAGGCTCTACCACATGAGTTACAACACTTCTAAACAAAAAATAAGGTTTCATGTCACAACTCAGTGGGAGCGATCCTAAGGAAAAATGAAACAAGAAATAGACAATACAAAAATGCATCTAAAAATCCATTTTTGAGATCATTACCTGTCAGAACGAATTGAGATGGAAGAAAAGGTACTAAATAAAATGTCTTCATAGTCCTATATATAAGATAAAAAACACTCACCCTGAAGTTAATAAGTCCAATATAGAAACCTCTGATAAAAACAAGTGATATGGGATACGAAAATTGAAAACAAGAAACCCTAAAAGTACAATATGTACAAAGAAATGCACAACCTTGTGACTTATGCATAGTACTTCCTTAGGTAGATCCCATCACTAAGCTCATGCCAAGGGTTTATTTGGTAACCAATTAGTAAAGATTCTAATTTAGGAAGAGGTCGAGGATCCATAATCATATATTTAAGGATATCCTCATCTGAAGGCAATTCGACATCCAAGAAATCAGGACTTGATGATGCATTAATACTAGGGCTCGAGGTCTCGTGAATAGTAAGATCAAACTCAAGAGGAAAAACACAGTCCCTCAGACTAATAGGGAGAGGCAAGGTGACTCATTCCCCTAATGGATAAATCACTTGATCAATTTTTGAGACCATGTCTCGAGAAGGAAAATGTGACTGTAATTGTTCCATCTCAGGAGAAATTGAACACCAAGGATATGATGCCACATAATTCACCATGGCAGAGATGAGTCTACTTGAACACTAAAAACATAAAAGGGGAAACCTGAGCTAAATTTGAACTAGTATGGTGATTATTAGATGAAAGTTGATCAATAGTGACAATACTTCCATTGTGAGTAAAATACATCACACAAAAAATGTAAACACCACAACATTCATAGCATAAAAACAATCATTCCTAAGAACCATATTGAAATCTAAAGGCCATCTCACCACTAATAGATTGACTAGGACATAATTTCCACCTAACATAATAGGTAATTGAGGAAGAATCCCCAAACATTCACTAGGTCATCTATCGAAAGCCAACAACTCACTG
>SNQJ01S0031261.1:248072-261167 GCA_010110895.2 Picea sitchensis | reverse complement strand
GTGTAAATTATTCATTATTATTAACGGTTAATGAGAATCCTTCCATCCTTTCTCCCTTGCTTCTTCTTTCTCAATTTCTCTCTGCAAATGTGTGTGGTATTTTCTATATAGATCTATTATGTGCAGGTTCAACACATTTACACTAATAAATCCAAATGAATCACAAAAGTTTTGTCTAATGAAAAAATTTAGCATGATTGCATTTGTCAAATTGGAAGGGAAGAATGCTCAATTCCATTAATATCTCATTAAACACAATTTTGAAAATATGTGGACCAGTGGGGAAGCATGAAAGATGCATGTTCCTCTAACCTTCACAAGTATAGAATAAATTTAAAAGATGAATTTTTGGATTGAATATTATAGTAGTAGGATGCAATAATGTGTCAACTTAAAAAGGAGCTATGATGGCTTCAAACTAGGTCAATAATTGACAAGAAAAAGTCCTTCGCAATATTGGAACACTCATAAAGATAATTTTGAAATGATTATTAATAGCTACAATGGAGAGAGTGAAATCAACTTGTGAAAATGGTCCACTGACTATGGATTTGAACCTAAAATCATTTTTCTTCCCAAACTCAGATGGAATCAGAGCACAATCAAATATCATTATTTTAGATTTTAGTGATAGTGTCACAAGGAAATGAGAAATCAATTTATGAAAACACTCCACATAAGGTTGAAAAGAGACACAAAAATTGATTATCGAGAGGGCTCCACAAGATTATTAAGGTGGGATGAAAGATCACTTTAATATAGGTCTAGAGAATGCATTGGAGGAAAAAAAATATGGATTTTGAAACATCTCCAATAGTATTGGAGAAACTAAGAAAATAAACTTTGAAAATGATTTTTTGAAGGGTTAGACAAAACCAAAAGATTTCTCATACTTGGTCCCCCCAAAAAGTCTAGGTAAGAATAAGGGAGGGAATACGAAAAAATAAAAATTAAGGAATAATTCAATTGAAAGAGACGATGATAAAAGGATTGAAGATCATGCATAATGTAAAAAGGAATTCATTGATGAAAATACCTTAGATAATATATTTATCTCTCAATAAATAAAATAAAAAGAGGTGGGTCCCTAAAATTAGAAAAATTAAGGGATTGTTGAGGCCTCAACAGCATGAAGAACATATATTAATATGGCATAAAATATTATCTTCTAGAAAATAGTCAAAAATGTCCTCAACTTTTAGCATCATGGGATTTTGAAGGATTGATTTGATCGATGAAAATTTTAGACACTACAAATATGCTTCCTTAAATTTATTCAATCCAAATTACAAGAACCATGCAAGCATTTCCAATCTCATTTCTAGTGGTCCTGATACGGAATTGTTGATCTTATTTTTCATTCCATTACAATAATTTATTAGAATGTTTAATGATTGTAGGTAGTTTATCCACTTCATATTTTATGCATTCTTTATGTTGTTGCATATCTATAGGAATTGGGGAGATCTATGATCGTTGTACTCAACCTTCTTTTTATTGAGAAAATAATGTTGTTAATGATCAACATCTTTCACTAATGACTACATCTCATAATACTTAACTAAATAGTTCAAAAATATGCTTGAAAATGTCTTAGAGTGATATGAGACATGCCCTCTATGTTGCATCAAAACTACACTAGTGGCATGTATAGTGGGTGCATTGATTTGCAGTGATGAGATGTCATTTATGATGTTCAATAATTTAGAGAAAAGATTCCCTAATCTATTAGTGATCCCAATTAGATGACCTGCTAAAGAATATATTAGGAACACGTCACAATTGAGATAATGATGAAAAGGAACATGATTTTGGTGTGGTAGATCCAATTATGAGTACTTATCTAGTCACAATTAGGAATGAAGAAGGTTTATGATTTGTCACAATCTAAATCCAAAACAAAGCATCGACCACCTTATTACATGCCAATATTTTTTTCAATTACATGACTTGTAGGGATAACTTGGGGTTCTTCAAATAATTTTCCATACTATTGTAGCAGGTCATTCAACTTCCTCTTCTCAAATGACAACTACTATTTCATCAAGTCTTGATTGTGAAAATGCACATGTTTAATCACCAAAGTTTTAGTGTCAATAAAAAAGTTTGAAATTTTATTTCTTTTCTAGCCATAGACTAAACAATCAAATCTTATCCTTTTATAAGTCTTTGCGATTATGTGGTTGTCACTAATGCTAAGGGTTTTATATCTTTAAATATGTTTCCAATCAAGGCATCAATATTTAAATATGGTGTATTGTTGGTTGTGACATTAGTAGGATGTATCAGATTCCCTCAATTATAGATTGCCTAAACTGACACCACACACATTGAGAAATACTACATTGAACTCAAACCGTCAATATAATTTATTGAGACTGTGAACTTTACTATGAACTTTTCATTCTACATTCGAGTATTTTTTTCTTATCGAGCCAAACCAAGGATCATTGGGGTTCAAGATGTATGAATGTGGGAAAGTTATGCTTCTTGATTCCTACTTATTAGATTAAGTAATGTTGGCTACTAGTATCAAATACCATAACAATAATCTCCTTCTTGATTTGGATATTGATAATGAATAGTTTCTTTCACTTTGGGATGGATGATAAGTGAATTGAAATGGACCATTATGTAATGTCATATATTTTGGTACTTTTTGGGTGGAAAACATTGAGCTATTGACTTGTAGGGCCTATTTTAGGGGTAGGTATAGCTTTGGTGATTTGGGTTCCATAAACTTCCATACCTCATTTAAGTTTATTTTAGAATTTAGTGTGCTAAGATTGTAATAAATCTAGAGTAAAATGCTCCTAATATTTTAAGATTAGTTGTGATGAACTATTCCAGTGGAATATCCACAATAATTCACAAATAAACCAACATCAAAGAAATTCCTTTAGTTTCATATTTAAGCACTAAACACTTTACTTCTTTATCTATCCATGCATAGTTCTTGGGATTATCTAGATGAATCCTCAAACAATCCCCTTTCAAGTATCCTCTAGCTTTAGTAATTACAAAAAGTAACTTCTTCTTTAGTGGAACATTATGTCTTTCTAAATTTGGACTTAGAATTGTTTTACATAATCCCACTAATTTTGTTCCTTTATGCACCACCTTAGTAGAAATATTATTTCCATGAATCAAATTATCACTGACAACTCCTTTTGGCATCTCTTTTTTCCTTTGCAAACTTGACTTTGAAACAAGCATCATCTGAAGTGTAAATTTTCAACATCTCAAACTCCTTTTGATTTAGGGTGTTTAGTCCACTAATTAAGTTGGTGAGTAAAATACATCACTCTAAGTCAAATGTAATAGTTAAATTATTATATATAGGAATCTTATTTTGATTGATTCAACATCTATCAAAAGAATTACCATCATTTGTATTGATCTTTCTAGTAGTAGCTGACAAGATAAAACTTATCCTTGAAAGTAATTTTAAATTCACCCCACATCATGGCTTGAGTGGCATTGAATGTTTGTCTCCACTTATGTAAGTTCTCTTACCAAAGAAAAATATCCGTTGTGCATTATCAACTTTGTGAAGAATTGAAAATTGTATTCATTTACATATTGCTACACATTGTAATAAGAATCAATCTACCTTAGCCCAACATTGAGGCATAGAGCATCAATTAACTATCATAGAGAAAGCATTCCACTCTAATCTACACTTTTAAAGAGGATCACAAAATATATAATGGAAGAGGAGGGGTGTTTCTCAGTTTTGAAATAGAATGGTTCACAAAGTTTTTTTGAGGAATACCCATTTACAATTCTACAAATACAACTTCGAAAGTTTGTATTGGTTGAGTGAGATGGATCATTTCTCCATCCAAGTTCCCCCTTTTCCCATTAAGATTGGAAATTCCTTTCTTAGTAACTTCAATCAAGGTCTACAATTTGTGATCATCCATTTCCGTTTTTATCTAGGAATCAATCTTTACCCTCAATTATGTAGTAAATTCTCACAATTGCATAAAAATGATGCAATTGTACCTATTTAAACCAAATGACAATAGTTATTACAAAATGTGTGATCACAACACCAATTACAATGAATTACTTCTATGTATGTAATCTTTTGATAATGGGGAAACTCATAAACTTAGCAAAATCAAACAAACATCACATACACAAAGTCCCAAGTATTTATTCATAAAAAATATACTTTGAATTTCATTAACATAAAATGTACATAAAGTTATATGAACAACATGAATCTTGTAAGAAACTAATAGAAAACATTTACAGTTAGTCTAGTATTTCATATTTCACATGTTCATATTCCATATAGTACAATAATATATAGAGTTAGGGAAGAGAAAGAACCATGGTCATTAGAAGTCAATTTGTCATAATTGTTATCACCTAAAAATTTCTCATAGAGATATATAGGTGATCATTGGAAAACCATGGGGGATTCACCTTAATAACCAATATCTTATCATGTTCGTTCATAAAAGGGGTTTTTAAATTATGAAAAATAAAGTCAATATATTGTAGGTATTGGGGGGGACACAGGGTATGAGGGGGTTTTCAGGCATTGGTGGATATAAAAAGGGGTATTTTGGTAAAAATAAGGGATATATCGTAAAAATAGGGGTTTTGTATTGGAAAAATGTATTGGGAGGGGGGTTAAACAAAAGTATTTGGGGAGGTATTTATCAATATATAGTGATATTAGGGGTATTCTTTAATATCCCACAAATGAACGCATTATGTCATAGGTTCATTGAGTGGAGACCCCATGCGGAAAAGTCATTAGTCCAATACACCAAAGTGCATACTCATGGAATTAATATACCAAACTCACCAAAGAAGAAAACTATGGAAAGTGGGATTTTGATAAATCTACACAACGTAACGATGTGGGTTTTTGCATGATCTACACATGTGCACATGGATATTAACTTCAAAAGTCGTGCAGAAAAATAAGGAAAATAGAATGGCGACTCCGTCACTCCACTGGTGGTATAAATCTCATTTCTCCCATTGTTTCATTCAATAGCCCATTCTCGCATATCTATTGTTTTGTAGGTCACCAAAAATAGCCTACATGAGCATCCAACCCAAGCATTTGGTCCCTCATTGCCTCAAAATTCATCCTTATTTTTTCTTATGTCCGCAATGACAGACTCTGTGTAACTTTTGAAAGAATAGTTGCAGAAAGGTGCACAAATTGTACCTATTACTATCTCATGTATTTACGTGGTCTATGCACATCAACGCAGTTGTCACCATAGTGACCCATGCAGACCATCTTTTCTCTTAGGACAAGGATGTTTTTTACCCTGACCTGCCAATAGGGTTTAGAGTTTATTTTCTTGCACTTTATAAACCTGAAAAATCTTTCTTTGAGTCCATTCTTTCATGATAAATTAGCTAATCTAGATTAATAGAGAGGATAAAAAGAAACACAATTTGTTTTTTCTTGCCACATGGATGTCTATTTAAGCATATGAACTCATAGTTGGATTTTTTCATCAATCACTTTACTTTTTTTGGACCAGGAGCTTCCTTGTTTATCTCAAAGTATGCTCTTCACCTCACGCTCTCTCGAGTGACCTTGGTGAAATAGAAAAAGGTTTATAAGACTTCTCCATATCCCTTTAAAACAACACATAATGGATAAATTAAAGGCGACAAGTAAGCACCCCAAATGTGCAAATGTTTTTTATTTTTTGAAAAAATTTCAAGTTCAAACACATAACTAGGTGAGGCCAAATCCCTTGTGCACCTCATAGTTCTTATTGCAACTAAAAAATATAGGAAACTAAATATTTGAAAGGACCCCAACTGTCCACATCATTGTAAAACCTAGGAAAGTTTATATTTTTCAAAGAACACTTAGGAAGTTAAGGATTGGAATGGATCACAAAATGTCCACATCTTTTACTATCTAGGACTGGTTTTCCAATTATGCAAGGATTGCAAAAAAAAACTAGAGGTTAATTAAAGGAAGAGTAATGGAACCCACGACATCCACATGTTGAAAATCCTATCATAGAAATACTTTTTCACACTTTTCACCCTTGCACACATTCACATTCACACACATTAAGACACCCACGACTTACTTTTGTGAAATTATGTTATCCTCCTTGTGCCCACAAGTGATCTAGGAGGATAAGAAAGAATCAAGTATTCTCAAAGATTCTTCAATGAACCCTTAAGAAACCATACTGTTCCATGATCCCAATCCCAAAAACGTTTTAAAAAGCAATACTAATAACTCACTAAAATCCTCCTTGAGAGGTCGTTTTTCTTCTTTTTTTTGTTTAAGTTAGGATTCTAGGCGTAGTTAGATCCAAAAAGAAACTCGTTATCTCTTTTCATCATAAACTTAGTCATTGACTATTTAGGGAACTTCAAATCCTTCCAATCAAGTTTTCCTGCACCATAAGTCAAGGACATACCCATGAAGAGGTGAAGCTTAAGTCTAGTTGTTCTGCACAAGCCTTCTTGAGCCACCTAGATCTTGTGAGGTATCATGTCCCATGACCTTAGTTTGATGCTAATATTCCCCTACTACACTTGAAGAAGGTAACCTAGTGGCCAAAAATTAGGATTTTTCTATAGAGGTGGAAGTTGTGGGTTGCAACTACACCTAGGTCATATTTTGAATGGCTATTGGGAAATACCACTCTCTCTTTCAGGATATGCACCATATACCCCTCATTATAAATCATCGTTCATACCTTCACTATCCTCTCTTTCGATGGGTCCATGCCCCATTGTTGAGAGCTATTGGAAGGGTCAGTGACATTGAGTAGAATGCCGCTATGTATATAGGACACATGATATTTATTTTATGTTATCCTACATAGAAAATATCTGACCCTACCCTAGAAAACATTTTAATTTAAGGTTAATTAGTTTGTGTTATATCAATTTACAACTAACCATATGCAACTTTGTTCTTTGTTAAAGAACTTAATCTTCATTTTTGTTTAAAAACACTTATTAGCTATCCTTTCACATAACAAAATTCAAACACACTTTTGATAGTCCAAAACTATAGAGGATCCATTATCTCCCCAACATTATAGATGCTTKCTTAGCCTCCCRCCATTGTTGGGAGGTATTCTTGGTTTTACTACCTCGTTGGTTCAACCTCTCCACTCATATTTGAGTTCATCAATGCTTGATTTAGCCTTTCTTGGTTCCACCTTACTCRGCGTAACTTCCCCCAAAAACCATCCAATATCCATTTCTCCTCAGGAACCAACTCTCGAACATCAAACACAATGGAGAGATCATATAACCTACCATATTTGTCCTTATTAAATATTCTAGACTTGAAGAAAGTAACCAATGAACMAATTTTACACGATGTTGCTTGGCCAAACATGCCGAAAAAGTGTTTGTCTGACATTCCTAAGTTTGATGGGAAACCAAGTGAAGACTTAGCCAATTGTGTGATGAAATTTTAGTTATGGTACTCATCCAACAACATCACTAATGATTCCATCCACCTATGGATATTTCAAAAAACCTTTAACTGGTCACTCCATGAAATGGTACATGGAAAACAAAGCAGGGTTCCATGTGACCTGCACATATTTAGCCAAATATTTTTTATCCTTTTTCCAGCTACCCATACACCATGAAATTAGCTTGGAAATCCTGTTGTATTTTTTCCAAACAACTTCCACTCATATCATGGATCACATCCAATAATGGCGTCAAAGAATAATCTTTTGCAAAATTGAAACCACCCTGGAACTACACCTAGATTGGTTCCTCAAATCCTTAGTGCGCCTCATCGCAAAAGATGTGGCCACACAAACTAAAGAAGATGACAAACAAATCCCAATAATTTGATTCAATATATTCATAGTCTAGATACATTTATACAACTCTCCTTGATGCTCCTCGACCCTTTCCATTCGGTCAGGAAAAACCCAAATCATCCCATTTAGCGGATAAACTAATTGGGTCCATGACCCACCTCAATCCCTATGGTCACCTTATGACTTTGTATGGAACCAATCAATATAAAAACCCCTATGGAGGAGCACCATGTTACCCTCCTACTATGGGCACACCATATGCACCAAGTCATCCATTCCTTTCNATTGGGTCCATGACCCACCTCAATCCCTATGGTCACCTTATGACTTTGTATGGAACCAATCAATATAAAAACCCCTATGGAGGAGCACCATGTTACCCTCCTACTATGGGCACACCATATGCACCAAGTCATCCATTCCTTTCCCCTCGTCCTCCAATAGTTGGGGGCATAACCCTATGTAATCCATGAATCCTTTACCCCAATCAGTTATGCAAATTCCTAGGCATACACATGGGCCTTCATGCAACCCAAGCTGTGGTGTAGGACCCTCAACATCACACAACCTCTATGAACCTATACAATAGAGTAACCCATATCATCCTGATGCATACCCCCCTTCTCTCCTAAGGGATGCGTGATCTCCCAGTTTAGGATCGATCAAGATACTGAGTCTGAATGACTCTTTGAGTCTCTTCTAGACCCCAAACCCACTTACAAAGGTCATTTCCCCAAATGCACAGGTCGTATGAGACCCATGGCTTCTCTCCCAAGCGTTGTTCAAGCCTCAATGCCAAACGGGCGCTAGCTCTTCTCTGCTAAGCCCTTTCTCTCTTGTGACCACTGGCGGTGACCATGCTCTTGAGTGAAAGGCGCGTAGTTATTTTGCATTTCACAATTCTGGGAGAACTGCTACCTCCGTTCACCCGATGGCCGAAATCGCGATAACCCGATATCTACGATTAAGATCTTCCCTTGATCAATGACTGCGATCAAATTGGTGTTTCACAACCTTGGAGTCTCCTTGCCTCCATTCTCCCGATATTTGAAATTTTGATGACTCTGTATCAATGGTCCAAATCTCTCCTCTGATCTGATCGTCACGAGGATTTCGGGACTTGGTGTTTCGTGAAGTCGAAAGACTTATCACCCTCGGTCCTCCAACCCTTAAAATGATGATATTTCACCCTAGACAATCAACGATCCAGATCTCTCCTGGACCCAATGACTCAGATCAAGTCATGGATTCGGGATTTGAGAATTCTTAGAGTTCCTCCCTTTGACCTGTCCACAATGCGAGTCAACGAAACGTTGATTGTTCGCCACACGTTCCTCCTGATGGACGGTTCTGATTNGTCACGAGGATTTCGGGACTTGGTGTTTCGTGAAGTCGAAAGACTTATCACCCTCGGTCCTCCAACCCTTAAAATGATGATATTTCACCCTAGACAATCAACGATCCAGATATCTCCTGGACCCAATGACTCAGATCAAGTCATGGATTCGGGATTTGAGAATTCTTAGAGTTCCTCCCTTTGACCTGTCCACAATGCGAGTCAACGAAACGTTGATTGTTCGCCACACGTTCCTCCTGATGGACGGTTCTGATTCTCTAGCATTCAGATCGAACAACTGAGATCTTTTCACCCTTACGCTTTTGCTATCTTCAGAGTTAGAAGATATTCTGGGTGTTCAAAGGTTTTGAACCTTTGATCCTTCAACGAGTTTGATTCTTGGATCTCTTTAACACTTATGAAAAGTGTTACTCCTCCTGAGATTGCTCTCGTGAAGACTTTGATTTCCTATGCACTCCTCGCGTTTCATGGATTTCGATAACTCAGATCCTAAGGAATTCTTGAAGAGAAACTCCTCTCACCCTCCTGGCATTCTCCTTTTAGGATTCTTCGACTTCTTGCAAATTCTCTTTGACACTTAGTCGAATCTTGGATCTGTTCACTCCTTGCACTGAATATTTACGCAAGGTTTTGGTTTCTTGCGGATGACTGCACTCCTTGCACCAACCTCTTTGCACTCCTTTCAAAGGGAAATTTTCGTGTTATCTCTTCTGAGCTTCGGAACCGAAATGGATTATGTCAACGTACTCCTTGCGTTCTGTGTGCACACCTTGCACTACTTCAATAGAAGAGAAACAATTGAAACTTATCCTAACATTCACAGTCCCATTAAATCATAACGAAATTCATTCATTCATTCATGAAAATGAAACAACAAAGAATTACAAACAATGTTCACACTATGCATTGGATCAAATTTCCTCTGTTCTATTCATAAGTGAAAATGGTTACAAATGTAAATGAAAATGAAAAACTGAAAAATATCAGAAATATCCTACTAACTTGCAACTAACATCCACCCTGCAACTTACTACCAACCAACCACTAAACAACTAGCAACTGACTACCAACTAGCCTCATTTAGGAGAAAAAATGAGGGTTCTTAGGGTTTCCCCCTGGCTACTTGTCTACACTAAAACTTAACCTAAAGACTCTCTATACCAGTCACATTCCAGAGCCGTAGTGGAATCTTCCATTTCGCTCGTAATCATCCAGGTGTGCCTCCATATTTTTCTGGCCTGACTTCAAGCGTGCCTTAGAAATTAATTTCGGTGCTGAGTTAAGGCAGATTTCAAAATATATGTTGAGACTGCCAGTGTTGAGCTCCTGTACATATTCCCAAACGCTGATAGGTCTTGCTCCGTGCGAGTGACAATGATGCTCCTGCATCATACTCCCCTTGACAAAAAATCATGGACTCCTATCCATGAGCTTCTACACTGACTTTCCATGCTTCTGGATAACAACTTCATTTTCCCAACTGGCATCTTCTATTGGGTTTCCCTTCCACTTGACCAGATATTCAAAATAGGTATTTCTTCTGGTTGTCTTGCCAATCCTCTGATCAACAATCTTCTCCATTTGTGGCTTCTCTTCTACATGCATTTGTTTCTCCCACATGATCTTCTCTTGATCTTCTGACCCCTCTGTGTCATATTTCCTATAAGGATACAGGTATGAAACATTGAATATGGGAGATATGCCCACACCATTTGGTAGCTCAATCGCATAGGTGTTTGCATCAAACTTCTTCAAGATCTTACATGGTCATATCTTCTTCATCTTTAACTTATTGTATGTTCCCCTAGGGAACCTTTATTTCATGAGATGTGCCAGAACATGATCTCCTACTTCAAATTGAAATTCTCTGCGATGTTGATCATCTCTACGTTTGTACTCCTGGTTAGAACTCTACAACTGTCCTCTGATCTGGCTATAGAGATTTTACATTTCTGCAGCAAAATCTTCTGCTCCAACGCTCTTGATCTCACTCTGTTCCAAGTCTCTCAACTCAGATACTCCCCTCGGTTGCATTCCATACAATATTTGGAATGGGCTCTTTCCAGTGCTCCTTTTTGGTGAGTCATTGTATGCAAATTCTGCTTGCTGTAGAATCTGATCCCACTGATTATGGTGCTCAGTGACTGGACTCCTCAATAAGTTCCCCAAACTTATGTTTACCACCTCGGTCTATCCATCTGTCTGAGGGTGATAAGATGAGATGAAGGACAAATCTATCCCCAACTTCTTCCATAGTGTCCTCCAAAAGTGACCAACAAATTTTGTGTCTTTTTCCGAGACATTGCTTCTGGGTAGGCCGTGAAGTCTTACAACTTCCTTGAAAAACAGATTTGCAACATGTGTTGCATCATTGGTCTTCTAGAATGGGATAAAATGTGCCATATTTGAAACTACATCCACCACCACAAATATGGAATCAAATCCTCTTTGTGTTCTTGATAGTCCTAATACGAAATCCATGCTTATTGCATCCCAAGGCCTCTCTAGTATTGGCAATGGTTAATACAATCCAATGTTCTGTCTTTTCCCTTTCTCATGTTGGCAGATTCTACATCTGTTCACAAAATTTATCACTTATGTTCTCTTACTTGGCCAATAGTATGAACTGCTCAACTGTGCAAATGTTTTATCTTGGATGAAATGTCCAACCAATCCTCCACTATGATTTTCCTTCAAAAGGCTATCCCTCATTAATGAGCATTTTGGTATGCACAACGGATTTCCCTTGAACACCAATCCCTCTTGAACCATGTACTATGTCCACTTGCTTCTATCTCTCAGCATAGGGTTCACACATTCTTCATATCCTTGCCTGAAATTTGTATCATCACAATACATGTCCTTAAGGTATTCAAACCCCAAGGTCTTTGTTAGAAAAACAGGACCGCAGAGCAATAAAAAAAAACAAATGCAGAAACAAAACACAGAGGATACACAATACAAGAGAGACACAGATTTACGTGGTTCACCTAGTGTGGGATACATCCACCAGAGAAATTGCCAGGTCCTTCCTTTATTATTATCCAACAACTGAAGGGATACAACCTACAACAAAACCCACTGTAACTTCCTCTTCTTTCTCTCACAGACTCCTCTCTCATAATACAATACTCGCCATAATGCATAGCCGCAATACATTTCCCTCATAACAGAAGGTTTCCTTCTAGGGCAAAAAACCCTAACATAATTTCTACCATTAGATCTGCGACCTTATAATGAACAGTCCAGATTTACAATGAAATTACAATATACATTTACAAGGCAATTTTTCCTTCGGGGGATTCACCCTTGAACCCCCCAGCCAATGGGATAGGCCCCCCGGACCCCGCAGAGGTGGTACCCCCCCTCTGCACTCCCCCGTGTGGAGAGTGTACATACTTCTAGGGTGTAAAGTCTTCATGGGGTATAAACACGACTGAAAGAAAGGACCTCTGAATCAGGAACATAACTAGGCTCCACAACCAACAGTCTTCACCTAAAATTCCTGTAGAATCAAGCATCTCCTGCTTAATGCATCAACAACTTTGTTAGCATTCCCAACAATATGTTTTATGAAAAAAGTAAAATTCTGCATAAACTCAACCCATTTTGCATGCCTCTGATTCAATTTTTCCTGCCTTGTTATGAATTGTAAAGCCTGGTTATTACTATACAAGACAAATTCCTGTGGGACAAGATAATGCATCCACTTCTTCAAGGCTTGAATTATGTCATAAAACTCCTTATCATATTTGGAGTATTTCCTCTTGGTTTCATTCATCTTCTCACTGAAATAGGCAATAGGTCTATTATCCTGACTCAAAACTACTCCTATTGCAATTCACTTGCATCACATCTCACCTGAAATATCTTTTCAAAATTAAGCAAGACTAGAATTGATCGTTCTGTTATGTTCTCCTTCAGTATATTAAA